>CAIGRP010018347.1:0-28587 GCA_903798385.1 Fraxinus cuspidata
ATTTGATTATTAGTTACCATTTTAATTTAAATTGAAGCTAGTTTAGTTTTAAAATTTATAGTAGATAGTAGTCTCTATAAGACGATATTCGAATTTAATAAATCCACTTTATTACTTGTCACGATCCGTACACTTGCGAAATTTCACGAACGAGATTGTTTTAATTTGTCGTGGGTTCCGTAGCTACAATTGCTAAATGGGTTCACATCAACTATGTTCTGATTTTCTTGTCCTTTGTGATTTTATGAACTCTACTTTTGAAAAATGTTTTTCGTTTAGTGGTGATGAAAAATTTTAATTAAATGTTCGGTACAATTTATTAAAAAGTACTGGATAAGATTTAAGAAAAAAAATGTTAAATCGTGTATGTTTTACTATAGTTTGGCCTTTAGAGCGGGGAGGGACACGAGGACGTGAAGTGTGCTATGATAGAGAGGAGATGGAATTCTTCAATGTTGGGATGGATTATATAACGTCTATTCCAATGATGTTGGTCAATTCACTTTACATCTCTAACTCTATATGTCCTCGTCTAGAACCAATTTACCTTCTCAATTATTTAATCCAATTAATTATATGATTTATATTGGTATGTATGTCAATACTTTCCCCAAAAACGAAAGACTAGTTGGAAAAAAGGGGCAATATATACATATATGTGTGTGTGTAAACCTAGATTTAGAGTATGTTTGAGCCACATTATTTTGGAAAAATGTATTCTGGAATAGTAAATTGATGAAAAATGTGTGGTTAGAAATTATTTTGGAATAGTGGATTGATGGAGAATGTGTGGTTGAAAAAGAAGGAAAAGTTATTGATGTGATGGAAAATATTATTTTATTGAAAAATGTGTGGTTGAAAATAAGTAGAAGAATGATAATGAAAATTTTAATGTGTACCAAACATAGGCTTAATATTATGTGGTGATTTTTCCATTAGTATATGGGTTCGTTTAACCTTAATTAATGTTTGAAAAAATAATTTTTTAGAGTTTTCTCTTTCGAAAGAGCTCGTAGAAAAAGCTATTTTGGATTAACTTTCTCTAAGTATACTTCTAACTAGAAAAAAAATATCTTTTTATAGAATTGAATCAAACGGCACTAATTCTTTTGGATTTCAAAAGCTCTTTTTCACTTTTCAAAAATCATGCCAATTAAGCCCTAGATACCGTTAGCTTCAAGATCACTCATCTATGTGCGTAACAGTTTCATGTATTAGAAATATATTATGTCAACCAAGATTGGGTACACCATAGGCGATCTTTGACGTGATCTATTTCATATGTCAATGAAATGAGATGATTATGTAACTACTTGTTTATATTATATTATTTTTGTGTACTGTGTTCTTTACAAGCCTACATAGAAAGGTTGTATTTAAATTTTTGGTACATCAAGGAATTAAGCCTATGTTTGATGCCATTATTTGGGAAAAACTATTTTGAATTAGTGATTTTTAGGAGCATGCGTGATTAAAATGTAAAAAAGAAAAGTTTTGAATTTGCGTGTATAATATTTTATTTTATGAATGTGTAGTTGAAAATGAGTATGTAGAAAAAAGCGTTTTCAAATAATGGTTGTCAAATAGGGAATAAATATCCAAATTATGTATTTTTCTTTCATTAATTTAATTTAAGAGTAATTTGAATTTATCCTACACCAAGTAGTAATGGAAGTGTCATCATTGACATTTAAAATTCATTTTATGAATTGCTATCTATGTAATATGTCGATTGAAAGACTTTCAACCTACATGGCATTGATGCAAAGTTGCTCAAGGCACTCAAGGGCCGTAGACAAAAAATTTTGAGTCCTTTAAAGATTTTTTTTTTTATTTTTTTTTTTAATAATAAAACAAATAATCCTCTTGCCTATGGCAATATTGTTTCGTTAATAGAGAAAAGCAATAAAAGTTTAAGATAAGCTTTTAACAATATTGAAAGTCTTTACAAATGTATAATTTCGATGAAAATCTCTTTGATAGTGCAATTTTGATGGCACTGAGATAGATGGCGATCTTGGTACAACACATTGAGTGAATCTTTGCACCAAACCCGTTGATAGGGTGCGCTTCAATAGAAATGGATGTGCTTCCCACTAATTTTGCCTTGAGCCTCGAATGAACTACATTCGATTCCTTTTTGAAATACAATATATAAGGATCAACATTAATTAAGCAATAACGAGCTTTTTTTCTTGAAACACAAGAAAAGTTGGGCGGACCAAGGAAAACTCTTGATTCGAATAAAATAACACCAACTGAAAAAATTATTGCACAAAGAAATATTCCCATAATCGAGTCGTACATTAATTGAAAACTTGTACAATAACTTTTCCAACTATCCTTTATCAAAAGAGTTCAACTTCGAACACGTAGTACCAAATCAGAAGTCCCGAAATTATCCCATCACATTCGTTTCAAACAAATCCTCCGGAGGTTTCCAGCGTCCTACAATGATGCAAAACATAAAACGTGAACACAATTGTCTATTAAAATAGTGGTGCACACGCCTTCTAAACCCTCAATCCTTCTACTATGTAATGAATTTCCACTCCACTCCAACATATATGACCATCACACAGATTATACACATTTCATGTATATACAACTCGTATGAAACCTACAACAAGAAGGCTATATAAACTCCACAAGATCTTATCAATACACACAGGCAGAGTGTTCTACCAACCAATGCATGACATAAATATATGCTCATGATGGATGTCAAAACATATACATGTCACCAAGTGACATGATACAACATCAGATATCAATGCCACACACCAAGTAATATCGCAAAATCCAACATGCTTATGTTGATACATCACTGCCTTGACTACATCATTCCAAGGAGTATCAAGGTTACTTTCGTTAAAATAGTATACCTCTAATGTTTCTACCAGTTAGTCTCGAAATTGGGCACCTAACATGATTTACAAGCACAAATTTCAAAACCTCGTGGTTTCAAAATCTGTGCAACTATGTGCACCAAGTGGCATGATGCATACATACCACTTGGAGTGATCCTGTTCTCTATGTAGCTATACCGAGTTGATTTCCATTTTTAGTACCTTAAAATGTTCTCATCTTCATTATCAGAATTCGTGTTTTAGCACCATAAGTCTCTTCTTTTACATTTAGCACCATCTAAGTTCATAACTACCTCCCTTCAAGTTTTCTTGATTGTTTCCTTTACAAACCATTATAAAGTTTATTCAGTAAAGAAGATCCCGGGTTGTTAAGAGTTGTGCTAACCATTTTTCCTTCACTTTGTTAGCATATCCTCTGAGAACTATTAACAAGGGGACAACCGTCGCTATAGTGAAAGGAAGTAAGGCCTACTTCATGTAGTACTTTTTTACGGACCGTCTATTACTGTAGATTTGTCTCATATATGGTGAATTTGCTACCCAGAAGTCCCAGCATTAATGCTAATATTTTGGTCCTGAAAAGCATTTTCCTTGTACTAAAAGGGACCTCTGCAGACTTTTGATTTCACCAAGGTTATAAAATGACTTTCAGTACAAAAGATGCGTATACTGTTTCCATTAGTGTGTAATGGGGAATCTGAAAGCCGTCAAAGCTTGATGAGAGTAGTAATTATCAAGTTTGCCTGTGGCTTGGCTTATTTAGGCCTTTTCAAGCTCGACTTTTCTGGATAAATTAGTCAAAGGTCGAACACATAATTGTATTCACTGTGCAAATTATGAGCTAGGCTTAAATTGGCTTGATAAACAAATCAATACTCAACTACTACACAATTAATCAAGCTATTAAAGCTCAGTTTATCAGCTTAAGCTTTATTTTGGATAAGAGATTAGCTGATTTGATTCTGCGCACTCCAAAGCCCAGCTTGCCTCTACGTGTTTGGACTTTGGAGCACTATAGCTACCATAATATGGTCTCAAATTCACACAAGGCCAATATAGAAACAACGAATGTCTAGATACGTTCAACATGCATAAATTATCAAATGTGATGCAGTTCGGAATCAGGAATATGCATTTAATTAGAAATACGGCATAAAAATCAAGGGCATTTGTGGGAAAATAACTGAATGACTGTCCCTACAGGATTAAAAAATGAAGGCAGATATTAGCATAGTTCATCTTCATCTTCCTGTGACAGTAATATTGATATGTTTCTGAAATAAAACCTTTATTATTGTAGGGACTATAACCTGGAGCCTTGTAACCTGGAGATCTGTCTTTTATGCTATGCTTCTAGTATAGCCGGCTGAACATATTATGGGTCCTTTCATTTCTTTGGTACTACTGAAGGATAAAAATTTCGGAGAAGTCCTGAAAAAGCATTCGCTGCCCATGAATAAAACAGAAAATGAGTATGCAGTAGGAAAGTCCAGGCCTAATTTACGGAAAATATTATTGATGGAAAATGCAAATTTCTTTTCAATTGATTCTTCATGAATCAAG
The DNA here is from genome assembly GCA_903798385.1 of Fraxinus cuspidata. Classification (NCBI taxonomy): domain Eukaryota; kingdom Viridiplantae; phylum Streptophyta; class Magnoliopsida; order Lamiales; family Oleaceae; genus Fraxinus; species Fraxinus cuspidata. The sequence goes on from CAIGRP010018347.1 coordinate 4,434, forward strand.
AAATACCTGTTAGCTGATTTTCCGATTCTCTAATGAGGCCTCTGCTCGTGTCAATAATGGTAACTGAAGGAATGTGTTCAACTTTGTAGAAATCTTCTCCTCCTCCCTCCTGCACCATTTGAACCCTGCGCTTGAAGGCTTCAGGCATGTTAGCTATCACTAGTTCCCTGATTGTAGTGACAAATTCAATTCCTTCAGGAACCATCTTCAAGTTAACACATTCATCTATTTTTAAATATTGAAGATTAGGCATAGCTCCTTTCTCTATCCTCCAATTCTCCAAGGTAGTTATTCCCTGGACTTCAAGAGTTCTAAGTTGGCAGAACCCAGTTGAAGAACAATGAATTTCACTCCCCAGAAATACATCACGACGTAAGACCAAGGAATACAACTTGGGTAGATTCTCCAGAACAGCCATTGGATCTTCCTTAAGTCTGCTGTTTCTTAAGGTTAACATGGTGAGACTTTCAGAGAAATGTCTACGTTCTGGTAGATTTTTTAAACAGCCATTCAAATCCATTTTACGGAGATGGGTATACCCTACCATTTTCCTTAAAAGATCCAAGTCTTTGTCAGACTTAAAATCATAGCGGATACGGAAAGAAGAGTCCTTGAGACGGTTGGAGTTTGTCTTGAGATAATTGTTGATTGCCTCCAGATTCTCCATCTCAAGAGAGAAAATTGCCGACAGTTTCTGAAGTCGGGTTAATTTGGGGATATCGCTAACATCAGAAACTCGTGTATCAAAGTTTTTCAAAACCTCCAGCTTAATTAAAGTACTCAGCTTCAATTTATCTTTACTCTTGTGAGAAGGAGGAAGATACAAGTGCCTTAAGTTGTTCAGCTTCCATAGGACATCAGGTATAGTCAAACAGACAGAAAAAGGTACACGTAAATCCAGTGTTTGCAGGAATTTCAATTTACCTATAGATGATGGCAGTTTATAAAATTGAGAACGTCGTAAGCTCAAATATCTCAAGTGAATTAAGTCCCCAATAGCATTGGACAGTTTTCTACCAAAGTCAAACCTTTCAAGATCTAAAACTCTAAGCAGTTTGAAACCATTGCAAAGCAAGGTCAACGAATGATGATGTTTTCTGTCAGTATGACTGGAAAAGAACAATGCTGACCTAACACGATCCAAGTTCTCCTGTTTAAGAGGAAAATAGGTTTCAAAATCAGAATCCACAGTAACAGATAGTCTGCGTGTAACACCGGCTGATGTCCAAGATGATGAAGACCAGGAACCTACTAGTTCCGGTTCTTGTGAAAAAGGAATCCTTTTCAGAAAATTTTCCTCTTTTCCCTTTAACAAGCATAACTCTCTTGTTAGGTCGTGAAGTTGACAAGACTTGAACCGACCAGTTGACTCCTCCACTTGAACTTGAACCATGCACCTTTGCTTCAGTTCATGTAAATAACGTTCAGCCATGTCTATGATGGATTCTTCTTCCTCTAATCGATAAGAATCAGAAAATATGAAGCCTTCAGCAGCCCATAACTGATACAACTTCCGAGTAGATATTTTGCAGTCCTCCGGAAAATTTCCCAAATGCAAAAAACATGGCTTGACTTGATAAGGTAAGTCATGGTAACTTAAAGCTAACACCTCATAAACTCTTCCATTCTCTCCAAGACTTCTACCCTTCCTTAAATATGAATTGAAATTTTGGTGCACTGTTTTCCACTCACTTAGTGTAGACTTTGTCATGAGAAGTCCCCCAAGCACAATGATAGCTAACGGCAATCCTCCACACTGTCCAACCATCTCCTTTCCAAGTTTCTCCATATCTATTTGATTTTTTAGATTTGCAACAGAATGAGTTCATGAGCACAGTTAGATGGGTAGTTAAAAAACACGAGATACATGGACCACAGTGGAAGACACATTGGTGCAAAAAGCCTGGCTTGACCTGATAAAGATCTAAGTTGAGGTGTTCTGAAGAATACCTCTATTCAAAGTATTTTATTTAAAAAATTAACATAGATTTTTTCAGAATATCTCATTTGAAACCTCATTAAATTCATTTATTTTCAGAAGTAGGTAAACTGTATGTGTTTTCTTTAGGCATCTGCTTCTGTCCAATACAGATTGGCTTATATCAACTAAAAGTATCATAAATTTTTTTTTTCTTTTCATGTGATATTTGACTAGAAAATGAGCCTAAAAAATAGTTACCATTATTCTACAACATATTCTATAAAACATTTATAATTCAATCACTACTTTCTGAATAAGAATCCTATATTATGCAATTTCTATTGGAGTTTCGTCACGCTGTAATATTTTTCAATTGAAAGATATTTTTTTAAATATTAAGCACTCTTAAAAGTATCGTTTTAATTCCCGAAACATTTAAATCATTTGTACTTCATATGGTTTAAACAAGTTCTATGGGTTTATTACATGTATATTTTTCATTAATGATGAATAGATAGATGAAACTCAATTGAAGACATATTTGAGACTATTGAAAATATTGGCAGGCTGAATTTTGGTTCATTTTTGACATAACAACTAACGAGTGGTTCTTATTTATTTATGTTAACTCTATGCTAGAGAGAAATAACATGATTATATTTTAACACAGAGATACCTACTTTAGAACAATTATATCTAGTTAATGTAGAAATTAAAAAGCATAATGAACAAGTTGATCAAGTAATTAAGCACAGAGTACAACAGGACCCCTCTATTCAACTAAGTTTTACCTGTTGTTATCAAGAACACATTTTAACAATTTAAACAAAAGGGGGAACCTCTCATTTATTTTACTTTATTTTTAACTTTTTTATCTCGAGTCAAAGACCCAAACGACTTTCAAAAGGAAACAACTCTTCTAAGATAAAATTCCATTTGTAACTTAAATCTTTTGCTAATGTTGAAAATTTTGACATCTCCATGTGTAAAGATCTCTCACCTTGAATATCATCTTCAGAACATTGCATCTTGGGGTTACCCATGGCTTCATCCTCTTCATTTTCACTTAAGCATGAGTGGAAGCTCATTGTACTAGATGTGCTTGATCGTGCATCTTCATTCTCACATTCAAAGACAGGTTTACCTGTATAACCACAACCATCCTGACTTTTATTAACTGATGTGCTCATGAATCTGTAAAGTATNTGTTTGACCCACATTATTTTGGAAGAGTGTATTCTGAAATAGTAAATTGATGGAGAATGTGTGGTTGAAAAAAAGGAAAAATTATTGATGTGATGAAAAATATTATTTTATTGAAGAATGTGTGGTTGAAAATAAGTAGAACAATGAGAATGAAAATTTTAATGTGTACCAAACAGGGGCAAAGTCTAAGATGGTTTGCATGATTTAAACTGCTGTTAGCCTGGATGCAACCTAAGAGCAGAGTGAATCTCTTCAAGGTAAGGACTGCTTTTAATGATTTTACCAACTTTCTAAATAAATAATCTTGTCCCTCTTAAGCTTTCACATGACATGCCTCAACTATGTACATTAACTATATATTGGGATGTGAAACAATCTAGCTTAGGATTGAACGTGTGAACATAAAATTGAAAGTGAAGAACACACTCAAGGCACAAGTAAGTTTTAGCAAGTATAAAGAGATAATTAAAGCATATTTAAGCAGATTAAAAATACAAGTCCTAAAATAAGCAGGTAATGAACATAAAAACAATAAAAAACAAATTCATTTATAAAGAACGCATGTAATTAGATGTAATTATGTAAATACTAAATAGAAGTAAAAGAAGAGGTCAAGAAACGAAATCTTTTATAGTGGTTTGATCTACAACATTCATCCAAAATTCACTACTGCTTCTATTTTCCCACTTGGCCAACAAGAATTAAGTGGTGGATAATAGGTAGATTTATAGAACCTCAAAAGAATTTTGTAAGGCCGTGAAGTGGTCTGTCATCGAACTGGTGGTTTTTAACAGTTACATCCTAGAACATGATAATTATCCTTGCATAGATACTGGGGCGTTTTGTTGGGAGGACTTGAGAGGATAGGTTTTGTTGCCATAGCAAAATGGAAATAAAAATAGTAGAACTCTCTTGGAAGTGAGTAACAATTCTCTGATTCTGAAAGTGACTTTCATGAAAAGGAGAAAGAGAGCTTTAATGAAAGATAGAAGGCAAAATTGGCGAAATAGATGTAGAGGTAGGTACTATAGTCAAGAGGTCAACAACAGGCTCAATCTTTCATATATATCCAACAAAAAGAAGGGAGAATGGTTTTCCAAAGCAATGAGCATAGCAAATGTGTGGAAAATTAAGCTCCCCGTGCCAGGCTAGTGTACAGAGAGTGCATTTAGCAGATTAATATTTTGTTATTTCAAACTGTTGTTTTGGAAAAACAGATGTTGCCTTAGGCACTTTTCAGTAGTTGGATAATCTGAGGTTGTAGTAATTTAGTAAAGACTTACCTACATTATTATTTTTGTGGTTGACTCGCCAATTAACTATTCTATTAGAGAAAAAAAAATGGGAAATGAGAAGTGTAAGATATAATTTGAGGGATTCACTTCAGACATTTGATGGGATAGACTCTTGTGCTTATTGATCGTGGGTCCTAGTTTAGTTGATATATATTTGGTCAGACGAGCTTCTTTAACTATGATTGTAACTTGAGAGTGTGCTGCTACGTCTTCAGTGGACTGACCTAATATTAGTGATTGAAACCAGTTAAACAAGTGATGTACAAGACTGGAATGAGCCATTGGAGGTTGGATTAAAAAGGTTCAGAATCCTTGAAAAGGCATTACTGGTGCTTCGCCGTGTTAAGGAGACAAGACATGATGGACACTATGGCAACAGGAAGGCTGTGCAGTACAAGTTCCTCTCAGACAAAACTTTTTGAGTTTATAAGCCAGTAGGTATTATGAAATGTGTGGTTAAAAAGTGGATAAAAGTTGAGGGTTCAATGAAATGTATGGTTAAAAATGAAGTTTCACCGGCTTCAAATCTGAAAAAAGCTTTACCAAACAAGAGCTAAATATATGAATAAGGGTGTGGCCTACCCTAGGGCATCCATATTAGCACACAGCAGGTTAGTAAATAAAGAATGACAGCATTGGACGATGGTGGCTGGGATTAGAGCGATTGATACGACCATGCATCCACTGGCCTTCAGTAATAGGTAGAAAAAGTGTGTGAATCAAGAACAATGAAGATAAATTACGTGATAGTAAAGATATCCAACGCTGGATGGGGAGAAAGGGAAGAGATATTTCAAAGGCTATCGGCAAGGAAGTTCGGGGATAGGTTGATACTGATATGTGAACTTCATGACAGCCACAGTATGTATACAACTCCAGAAAAGAAAGTCGCCAGTATAAAATAAACTAGGCACAGAGAAGTAAAATTGCACCATATGTCATAATGTTAACAAGTGCAAGTATTTATACCAGCTGTATATATATGGCAGCAAAACAGTATTGATCAATCAAAAGGATTTAATTCTTTCACTGATGAAAGTAAGATATTTAAGCAAATTATACAGAGTTAGATGATAACGCAATCTAAAAAGGGGTTATGATTCTAAAACAAATCAGATCAGATACCTGCAATATTTGTACCAGCAAAAGCTTTCTTCAGAAGGAGCTCCAAACTCTCTTTCTCATTCAAGAATCTTTGTTCATAGAGAAAACATGTCGTATCAATGTCTCGTGCGATTTCTTTGTTACGCGTTGTGACAATTACTCTGCTACCCAGCTTCCTGTTAGGAAAGGCAGGTCTGAGGCTACGCCAGACATCCTTTTCCCAAATATCATCCAGAACAACCAGACATTTTTTCCATTTCTGAACTTCAAAAAGCTCCTTGACAAGCTCTGCAATATCTTTCATCGTGTTAATTTGTTCCCTCTTTTCTGGTACAAGTTTATTAAGGATCCTTTGCAGAACATCTCTTGGATGCCATTGACGAGATATGCAAGCCCAAGCAACTGCATGAAAATGACTCCGAACATCAGCATGATAATAAACCTTTCTGGCCAAAGCAGTCTTTCCTATGCCACCCATGCCGACAACGGAGACGACATGATGACATTTACCACCATCTTCCTTCACCAATTCTGCTACCAATTTCTCAACATCTTCTTCCAATCCAACAAAATCCTCTTCATGATGAGAATAAGATCTTCTTAGCTGTTGGCGTCTCTCAGAACGAGGACTCCAAATTTCTCCTTGAAATATAGAGCTTAAATGACTAACTCGCAAATCTTTTTCCAGATCAGAGATCCTAGTTTCAATATCGTGGATTTTTGGCCCAAGATGGTGTAAGGATTTAACTTCCTTCCACAGAAAAGCAGATCTTTTTAAAACATTGTGTTCCTTTCTCGATGCAATTTCAACAGAAAAAAATTCTAGACAATCTTCTACATCATAAGCAACTTCCCTGGTGTCTGCAACCCAATTATGGATCCTCTCATCTTCATCTTGTCTGGCATCTGCAATTTTTGAGATACACTGCAGACGCCTAAGCTTCGTTCGTATTTGCTCAAGCTGGCCACGAATACCGTGTAAGAATTCGAATTCATGAACCAGCAATTCACTAAGACCGTTGATTACACAGGATACAACAGATTCAGCCATTGATAATTATGTTCAAGGTCAAAATAAGCAAGCTTCTGCTGTAACTGAGGCTGGGGAGGGCTATGCTGCCAGGGACAGTTTGGCAATTTTTTATTTACATGGGTCCCACTTCCATGTGAGGGGGTAAAAGAGCTGAATTTAATGTTTAATCAAGGACTTTTTACTAAAATGGAATAAAAAAAATGCGAAGCCGGTAGACTGGTTAAAACTCTTGACGGCATTCAAACCAATTGAAAAAGAAGCATTATGGATAATAGTAATATTTAGTTGAAGGACTGAGTAAAATCATTAGGCTTCTTTGATGTTCTTACCTAGTCTTTTAACTGGAACAGGTATGCCGTAGGTTTTTCCGAAAGAGTTAAATTATGGACATGAGGATTACGATCCGTTTGATAGGCAAATGTGAAAATGAATTCTAATTTCATTTTAGTTAGAAAATAAAAACTTATCAAATTCATAGGAATTTCTTGTCTATAAAAACAAAGAAAATGCAGTTTAAAGTGATTGTAACTTGAAATTCGATTTTCATTTCCACGTTACAATCAAACGGTCAAAGTTGAATTCGCTTTCCTCGAATATGGCATTTCCATGAAAAACATGGCTTATATTATTTGTAGGGTTCCTCAATGACCCTTAAGAACGCGATCTACACTTCAAAAGTTCATTCGGGTAGCTAGCATAACATTCTGACATCCCAATTTTTTTTCTTTTTAATCAAGAAAACATGCCAAAAACCAACCATATTCAGATTAAATCTCGCAAAATCTATGGAATAATACAATTTCAGATTATGAGATTGGTTATTAAAGTCTCATGAGAGATGCTTCTTGTGCCGGTCATTGAGCAGGGACAAATGGTTTTTCCCAAATCTCATTCGCTAATACGTTAGATCATAAATTAAAAAAAATGGAAAATAAATGCTCCACGCAAAAAATAAATAAATAAATAAATCTCCAAGAACACAAAGAATCCCTAGTCTTCTCCACCTAACATTTTACTCAAAAACAACTCAAAAAAAATCAAGTCCTCTCCCTATCAAAACAAATAAATTTAAGTAAAATATGTAATTTTATTCTAATTCTTCCCGGTCATTGCGCGTTAAGAATTAAATGCTCCACCTTAAAAAACAATTTGCTCCAATAAACTCAAAGAATACCAAGTCCTCTGCTTTATTTAATTTCTCTGTCAAAATAAATAAATATCTAAAATATAAAATCAGAAAGTAATTGATTGGGATTGGTTCGAACGGAACGGAACGGAACGGAACAAAACAGGTACGCGCCATCTTTCAGAAATTGACTCCAAAGAGCACAAAATACCTCTTCCCTTTGAATCTTCAACTAATTTCGATGAATAGTTTACAGATAGTTCATAGCCATGGGATTATTCCATGGGATTCCCCTTTACCTTTCCCTGTCTATTTATCTTCTTAATTATGCTTATTTTTAATGTTGATCAATAATTTTTTTTTATTTAAAAATGTATTTACTTAGGATTTGTTTGAACTAATGTTCAAAAGGGAAAGTTTCATGTCTAAGAGTTTAACTCCATATTTGGTAAAGATTAAAATTTGATTTTTAATAAATGTTGAAAGAAGTTTTTTAAATATATAAAAAATTATGAATCTTTCAAAATATATGATTAAAATTAATTATTAAATTTGATTTAAATTAAAATCTAAATTTTTATTCATACCTCGTTTTAAAATTAAGAAACAATATTTAAAAATCAATATTAATTAAAATTTGTTTATGCAATATTATAATTAACATGACAATATTATATAATTTATAATGATAATTATGTATTAATCACAATTACATACCTCGTTTTATTTCTCGATCACAAATTTATCAAATTAATAGATCATACATTATCACTTGATCAAAAATTTTATAAATCACACAAATTAATTTTTTTTTAATCACATATTATTTGTTAATCACAAATTAATCATGTAGTATTTATTGATCAATGTTATTCAAATAATTTGGGAAGACCGTGGAGTGACTACCACCTCACAACTTGCCTCAGACAACACCACCACCGCCACCACCGTCAATACCACCACCACAATGACGTAAGGGCTGCACCAACACCACAATGACGTAAGGGCTGCACCACCGCGACCACCACAACCACCAATTGCACCATAACCGCCATCAGATTTTGGAATCAGATTCGGGTTCAGTAAATCGGGGTGGGGCGATAACCAGGCATAGGTTTTGGAATCAGATTCGGGTTCGGTAAATCGAATTTGATTTTCTTAATCGATGGGCCAACACCACTGTCATCGTCGATGTCAATGGAGAGAGAATAAAGAAAGAAGGGAGGTAGAGAGAGGAGAGGCTAGAGAGAGAGAAGGAAAGTGATAGGTTTGGGATTGAAAATCAGGGTTTGAAAAGGTTGACCCCAACCTTGAGGGTTCCCCGTCCCCGCCCCCAGAACATTGCGGAGAAAATCAGGGTTTGGTATTGGAGTAGGATGGGGTGAAGTCGGATTGGTATATGAATTAATTTAATTTTATAATATTATTAAAAACATTAAAAATGGAATTATCTTCTGATTTTTTAATAAAATACTTTTAAATTTTATTTTTGAATTGAATTGAAAAGTTAAAAATATGTGTGAATATAATTTCTACATCCGGAAAAGTTAAAAGGATAAGAGCGTTAAAAGGTCCAACTGGAATAAGATTGAAGTCGAACTAGTGGTTAAAAAAATTATCATTTAAAAACAAAAATGTGCATAGGAGTGTGTAAAATTTAAAATTTTTATTTTATACTATTTTTATTAATTATTAGTAATTTTGAAATAAATAAGTACGATAATATATATTACAACCTATTAATTTTTAATAAATTAATAAAGTATAGAAAAATAGACTATTGTTCAATAAATATATAGTTAAACTAATAGGCTATGTATAACGAACTATTTAGGCCATAAGGTTATCCTTCAAAATATAATCCATGGACCGGGTATGGGGTGGTTGAGCATTCCCATCCTTTGCTCCATCAGATATTTCTTTTCGTTTGTTATCATGTTCCACCCATATACCTAGTTAAGGTAGGTCCCTTGCCCCTTATTGCCCCATTTTATTTTTATATTTTTTATGTTTTTAGTTAGTCAATATTATTACTTTTTTTTTTTTCAATTTGTTAAAAATAACTTACGTTTTCTTTAAAAATAAGAATAAATTTTTTATTTTTGTTTGATAAAAAATTTAAATTTGAAATTAACTTTATATTAACGTTTTTGGGTGTTTTATGCTAAAACGTGGCAGAGGTTTTTCGTGATAAAGATTTAGATATATACAAGAAAGTTTGTCGTTTTTTAAAATAATGTAAACATTTATCTCGTACCTACTCAACGTAGCAAGTCTCTTCTTTACTTGCAAAACTAACACAATGGTCAGCCCCTAAATGCAAAGATGATCGAGGTGATTTCAACAAAAAGAAAATCACTTCAATCAATGTCGAAAAAATGAAAAGAATTTTTTTTTCTTTTACAAATGATATCATGAAAACGAGTATGTGAGATTTAAGATGCCATGTTAGCCTATGTTGCTAACTATAACGAGTAAGGCTTTCCAAATAAGCGAAGCTTAAATTCTGTTATTTGATTTTTTTTATGAGATACGTCTTACATCGAATAATACTGGTAAAATATTCGATGGAATTTTTTTTTTTTTATTATTGAAATTCTAATTGCAAGGTTGAATCAATTTGTGACATTTCTTGTTTCTAACTCTTTATAAACCTTTCTACCGTGTTTAATATGGTTTTGTTATGTTACTTTACATATTTTAATACTTCACCTATTAATTTTCTATTTGTCAATCTCAATTCATGTATCCAGCTGAACCCGTTTTGAATATTCAACCTACTATAGCTGAATATATTGAATAAACACACATATATATAACTATTGATAGCTCACCTGCTTGGAAAACATCAGGAGGGGGACATAGATAAGGCCAAGGAAACTCCACTATGCTTCCTAAAGCGCCTTTCTTGTTCACACACGCACATAAATGTTTGCTAATGGCCAAAAATGTAGATTTTATTAGGATGGGAAAACATCATGAATTTTGATCCTAAATTTTTAACTATTTTTAATCACACGTTCTCTAAAATATATTATTACAAAAAATGGAGCTCAAACGGAACCTAAATTTATTTTCAAATTATTCGAAATTGTCGAACAAGTAGAAATCTATTTATTCACATTTGTTTTATACACTATAAAAAAATTCATATTGAATTAAGAAAGAATAGTCGTGGATGGTTCTCATAATATTCCAAATAGTGACAAAATAGTATATTTTGCGTGTCAAATAATGTCTTGATATGGTACAAAAATGTATTGTCTTGATAATAAAGTTTTTGCCATCTTTATCATTCAAATCAATATGTGGCGTTTATAATAAAGACTTTAAATACATATGGACAAATTATACCTTCAAGGGTTTAATAAAATTTTCCGTGTTGCATTAAATGGTTTCACCATTTCTTTTCCTTTTTTTGTGGTATTTGCCATATATTGAAAGGCAAAATATCTTCTCACTCTTTCTCAATTTTCATTTATCATATGAGACATTTAAAAAATACACATGCACAGACTTTAACATAATTTATAGGTGGGTTTTCAAATTAGAGGCTTTGGAAAGTCAGCGATCGTCAACCTTGCATAATCGTTGTATAATTAGTCTCCAAGATGAAAATCGTTGAAACTTGCGTGCTTAATTTTACAAAGAATAACGCTTGATGTACACTCCAATTGTACATCTTTGTTGACATTTGATGTAGTCTTAAACGATGAATAGAGGAAAAAATGTTTAATTTTTTAAACTGACAATGGTGTGTTGCTGCGTGACACAATGTAAAAGATGATGTACATGTAGCGTGATTGTTTTACGAATATAGGTTTCCTTTTCCAACTTGTGTATGTGCCAAATAATTGGAAATGAAACATGTTTCACACAAGGCCTCACCCTTCATTAGAGACGAACCACATAATGTGGAGCGCCATATTTATATTTGGCCAAGTATAAAAGCTTTTGATCTAGAAGATGGAGAAAGAAAAAACATCCATTCATAGACAAACTAAAGCATCCAGTTCAAAATATTCACATAATCAGGCTATCACTTTGGACTGCAATCAGGCTTGCAGCTTCAGGAATTCAACTATAAACGACTCTCATGTCTACTAACTAAACATGAATACTATAGGCATTCTTCAAGAAATTTTATCGACTCGGAAATGGAAACGTAAATGATAGATTTTCTGTATGACTCTCGGTGAGGCGTACCAGTTTCTTTACAACATTTGACGTCCACAGCCGCTTTTCCAATTTGGGATTTTCCTCCTCTTTGCAGTACCTATGAAAAGATCAGAATGACAAGTAAGGATGAAAATTTCATTTCGCAAAGTTGTAGTGTAAATTGAATGGAATTTTAGCTATGAAATGATCAGAATGACGAGTAAGGATGAAAATTTCAATTCGCAAAGTTGTATTGCAAATTAAATGGATTTTTAGCACGACTTCTATCATCATATGATGCTATCTCACATTGATTTCAGGCAATCAATACATTGGCCAAATTTTGCAGTCGAAAAAAAAAAAAAGACAGCCCAAATATTCTTATGGTGTTTTTAGTCAATCTCTGTAACATTATGTGTAGAACGTAATGTCTACACCTAAGTATAGTTGGTACCAAGTGATGTAGATCTATAATCCGAGCATTCATGTAAAAATGTAAAAATGTATTTGATATAGAATTCATGTATCGAATGCTTCTACTAAAAGTAATAAAATGGTAGTAGTAGTAGTAGTATGATTGTGTTCGAGGAAGTATAAAAAAGAGTGAAGCAATTTCAAGATGAAGAAACGAAGAAAAACAAAAAACACATTGTTCGATAGAATAAACTTTTTCACCTAAAGAGTTCTTGTGAGTGTGAATGCTTGATTTACTTGAAAGCCCCCGCCTTCACTTTGACAAGTGGCTGACAATGTTGGATATGTGGAGGTGGAGCCTAATAGTTTGTACACTTTTCCTCCCATATAAAGGTATTAGGGTGAGCATTCTTTTGTAGTAGAGAGTAAAGAAAGAGGAGCGCGAGTCTAGAATTACATTGTAATACTCTTCTTATAGTGCCATTCTGCAACGGCCTTGAGTGGACGTAGCTTAGGCATTGAGAGTGGACCACTTCATGTGTTTATCTTGCTTTCATTTTTTGTAGTGTTCTTATTGCTCTCGGTAATATAGGATTAAAGATTAATCCATAACAAACAATATTGTAAATTCTCTTCTAATAATATTTTTGTAAATTAATTTATGATTTTGTCTTATCCTAAAATGAATACGGAGACGTCTATACCATGCACACATGAGAAGACTATCCAAAACGATGCACGAGATGTGAAAGAGGTTAATATTTCGAGTAAGAAACTCACCTTCAAGAATCATGCTTCTCAGGCAAGACAAAATCATCAGCAGAGTAATAATCAGCAATTAGCCGATACATATATGACGGGTTATGCCCTCCTCTGCAGATGTTGATGACAATCAGTGTAAATTAGTGTAAATACCAAAACCTTTATTAGTCCATAAAGAAAACTGTTATAGAGTTATTTTACTATTTCATCACTCATGTTTTGCCTAAAGGATGAATTTCTCCCAATTTAAAAAGGACAACACAAAATAAATACATCTATCTACAAGCAAAAAATGAGAAGTGTTGTAGAAAATACCCATATGGACGAAAATGACATGACAAAAATACATTTTGTAGAGACTAGAGATATACATAATGTTCATGCTTGGTGCACAGTTGTAGATAGGATTAGATGGTAAATTTAAATTTCCATTGCATCCTACCAAACACACTGAATGCGTTCCTTTGAATAGTCAAATAATTAAACGACAAAAAGATTGAGCAAGCTGTTGGAAAATTGTTGATACTACATAATAAAGTGCACAAACTGCACAAGACATGGGAAAGGTGAGGTCAAGTAGTTAATATGCTGTATTCAGTGCAGTAATGCAAAGAGGCCTTACACATCAGTGATGAGAAGGCTAACAAGCTCTGGAGGCACATAGTCAAATGCAGGATTTGCAACATGAAGAGGAGGAGCCCCAACTCCAGTACTATAATCCATGAAGTTAGAGAATTTCCCAAATTCTAGTAATTCAGATGGGCTTCTCATTTCATTCAGTGATACCTCTTGATTGTGCGGGTACAATGGGCATAGCTACAAGAAAAATACAACCGTAAGAGTGCATATGCCAATTGATTGCTAAACTAAGCTGACTTATCTTACATGCAATACTTCAATCAGATGGTTATTTAAAATCCAAGTAGCTAAGAAAACAAACAATAAACTAAGTCTTACTCAATAACTTTGGTGTCGGCTACATGAATCATTTTTCTTGGTTCATTGCTAGATCTGCTGGAATATAAAAAGCAACAAGATCCTTGGCAACTACAATAGGCCATGTGCATTTTAGTCTACCTCCTCCTCCCCTTTCTGACTCATACTACTTTTTATGTCACTCTAATAGAGGGGAGCTCTATGAGTCCATGCAATACATGACCTTAACCATCTGAGTTGTCATTCCCTTAATTTATTTAGTTGGCACTATTATCATTTCTTACCTAATTCGACCATTCGTCCATTTTAGCATATTCATTGCTGCAACATTCACCTTATGGACATTTTGTGTTAAAACCTTGGGTCTTCGCTGAACTTATTTGCATGTTTGCAAATGGTCCGAAAAGTTTAAAACATCAATATATAGTCACTTAATAATGTTTACCCCGTTAGTCCCTGAAATTGATAGTATCCACAAAATCTAACAAGAAGTTGATTTAGCTCACGTTATGCTTATGTGGTTTGGCTGTGGACATTAACTGTCAAATAAATCAATATGGCTCCTTTAAACATAGCATGTGGTCAAACAAAATGTACATAACCAGACAACACAAAATAGATATTATTTACCAAAATCAATTTTTTTTTCATATAAAAAAATCCTCGAGTTGAACAATAAATGTCTACGGTTATGCCACATAAGCGTATAATGAGCCAAATGAGACTTGGCAATTGTTGGACTCGCAGAGTCAATCTAAGTGATTAAGAAGGTAAACATAATAAAGGTCTATGACTAAATATTGACATTTTAATATGTAGACTATTTCCGAGCAAGTCTATAAATTGATGGGACAAACCAGGTTTTTTACCCACATTTTGTCCAACAATTTCACATTGATTTTATTCAATTAATTTCTCAATAATTAATTCTTTATCTCTTTATACAAGGGTAAATCTCACTATAAGGAAGATGTAGAAATTAATGAAATTTTCTGCCACAAGATATGTACCAAACACTTTCGATAAGCTCTTCTATGTAAGCTGCAATGAAGTCAAAAGAATATGTGCAACCATCTCCTACAATGATAAAATAATAATAATAATAATTCTTTGACTGGCATACTTTGTGAATACCAGCAACCACAACAAATGGAATTGCGTGCTTGTGAGCTGCAAGTGCAACCATATGCATCCCAATAGGCGCTATGACTCCACCATTGGCCATCACCGCGTGAACTCCGACTATAACCTGAACAAAAGTTCTGATTTAAGAGTATTCAACGACTTCAGATATTCACTCTTTATGAATAATTCTGCCGAATAAGTAAGTTTACCAGGTTCACTCGAGCAATAATTGCAAAAACAGCAGCATCACCAATTACTGTAGATTTTAAGCCCTGTCCAGCCAGTTCTTTTGCAAGTACATGCCCCTGGCATCTGCTGATAAATTAAATTGCTATCAAGTGATTTGAGGTAGGAATAGTGAGGTAAAATTATCGCACTCAAAAGACTACTGACCTTGGAGCTCCCTCTGCAACGAAAACCTTAAATGATCGTTTTTTCTCTTTTGCAGCACGCAGAAACTTGAGAACAGTTCTTGAGCGGCCAAATGTCAATATTACCTCACTGAAAACATAGTTAAAAAGCTAATGGGAATATGAATATTGAAATGTTGAATGAAACAGAGGAAAAACCAAAATAATTTTAGTTCTAAGTAAATAATTTTGAAAGAACAGAAAAGCATACATGAAGAACAAGCTTGATATTGCTATAATAGATCAACATAACCATATTAATATTCTGAACTTGAAAAATTATACTTCCTAGTCTTCCTAAAGTTAATTCTCAATGGAATACGTTAAACAATTATAAGTATACTCCTTAACATAAGATATGGTTTCTATTCAAACAATGGCCATCAAAAGATGAAAGCTGATAAAGGTATTGGTCAAAGAAAAGATCGACGCATCTTTATCAACTGCACATATTCAAGAACTTCAAAGCCTCTGGCAAGTCCACCATTTGGAGTACTTGAACAAGAAAACAACCACGAGGGATCAAAATGAATAGCAAATTGTTATAGATGGAAGCATGGAATTGTATCCATCAAGAGATTATATTTCGACAATCTTTTAAATAAAGATGAAAAAGAAAAACCAAAGTCATTGTATTTGGATACACACAATTTAAGCTAGGTATATAGCACCCACAATTTAACAAAACATTTAGCATGGAACATTATAATATTACCAAGATATATTGTGGCAGGTAAACTATTTCATGAATAAACTAACATATATTTAACTTGTAGGGGAAACAAGATACTTTTGATGAATATGCTCTACAGCCTCTTGAGCAATTTGATCATGACAACTATCAATATCTCCAATTAGTGTTTTGATTGCCTCAATAACGAAATGCTTTAACTTGCGGCTCAATGAATATTTGTCATCTGCAGTAAAATACCATTATTATAACATTTAGAATAGATCAGGAGTTGGACTACTTTAAAGGCCACAGTTGCACCAATCGCAACTTAAAGAATCAAAAGAATATACAGTGAGGGAGCATGTAGATTTACATTTCTCTTCAGAATCTACCCCAGAAGTGTATATACGACAAGAGGCTTTGGTGCTTGGTGCATCCTCTAGAAGGGCATGTAATGATGGAGCGCATAAAGAACTTCTATAAATATCAGCAATAGCAGCAGCAGAAGACGATGGATTGTTATCTTGCTCAATTTCTTCGTCATCGCTCTCAGTCGATAAATTTAATTTCCCAGTATGACTAGTCATAATAGAAACATCTTCCTCTCTAATTATATGCAGGACACGTCTCACAATATTCCCAACAGCCAACTCTGCATTTCAACTAATGTCATGCTACTATAATATTATAGTTATACTATAAGCTACAAGAAAAAATTTATATGCACCACAAATTCTTTATATTTTTCAATACAAAGAGAATTTAGAACAAATCATATGCTATACTACCTAAAGCAGGAACTTTCATAAGTATCATCTCTGCTTGAAACTATGTACTGACTCACATATTTTGTGGCTTCATAAATCTTTAATATGAAAGGCATAATTAAATTATGTCACTGCCTACAATAGAACTACAATATAAACTTCAATGATATCAAACTACTACTTTTAGACTTTACATTCCAGAAAAATTATATTGAATTACGTTATAATAGAATTTAACCTGCTAAACTACACTTCCCACGCAAGAAAATAATGAAATGAAGCTTAAATGGATTCTGCAGACGCATATGTGCATAGTTTTTCATTAACAATTGTTTGGGTCATGCCATTTGGGCATGACACGACCCACAACCTATTTGAATTAGTTTAAGGGAGTGATTTGATTTTAGATTCAAAACCTTGACCTCCAAATAACCTTCCCATAAAGTCTAACGGTAGAGTGGAGTGGAGAACGTAAGTGAAAACATAAGAAGATCTTGGAAGTATTCTTTAAATGTAAGAAAATTTTAAACCCGAATTTCGATCATTGAGTGCTACATAATGTTACATCAATAAAAACATAATTATTCAGCATTGACATAGAATTATTAGCTATTAGAACTATCAAATAACTACACAAACTGGTATTTAAGAAAGCTCTAACCAATGGGATTTGCTGCAATTAACTGCACGCCTACGCTCCTCACAGACTCGATGAGCACTGAAGCCTGGTTCTTGCAAGGCAGCTTTTGCAGCGACACCACAGAACGAAGCAACTCTGCTGTGAGCCGAGCAGTTGCCTGTGATCCCTCCACTTTACTGCCACCAGAAAATCAAGAAAAATACAAAAAGTGATTAATGCTATTCGTCCATGTTACATAATAAAATTTCAGTGTATGGAATATTCCATTTTCGTTAAAATAAATAAAATTTATAAAAATTCCTCACCGTTTCTTGAGCTTGGCAACAAACTCATCCACTAGCCCTCGATAATCCGGCATTGTTTCAATCTAACAACCCAAAAATCAAACAAAAGGAAGACCCATAAAGTTCAAGAACGTAAAACTTTCTATCAATTTTCATATTCAGAAACAAGAAAAATCTAAAACCCATTTTTTTAAATTAAAAAAAAAAAAAAAATTCTGTACATCATACATTTATTTCAGAAAATAAATAAAGAATCCAATATTTCTCTTACCTTCTTCAAGAAAGAAATTTTAAAATCTGCAGAGAAGATTGAGCAATGGAGATTTTTTTGTGAGGTGTTCTGGGTTCTACTCCTTGCAAAATAATTTTTCTTTTTCTTTTCCATTTAATTTGGAAATTGCCGTATTTAACTCGATTTCTTTACATATTTTGGTGACAGAAATTAATTAGTTGTTCTTAAATTTGGTACGTAGGATAAATTTCAGTGTATATGTTTTATGATATCATATAGAGATGAAAAAAATACAATCTTCACAGTTAATGTTAATGCTTTTCTCCTGTGCCTTGAAACTATTTATTGAAAGAAATATAATAAAATCAACTATATGATTTCATTTGACGTGTGCATTAAATCAACACGGCACGTTTCATCGAAATTGTATTACACTTGATCGAGAAATTATTTTAGTAACAGTCACACATGTACAAGTAACATATATAATTCTATAATATTGCTATACTTAATTGTGTAACATGCAACAAAAAAGAATAAGTCATTGTTTGATGATCATTATTTTGAAAAATTGAGTTTTGAATAGTGATTTTTTTAAAAAATATATGGTTGGAAAGTAGAAAAAATAAGGTTTACGTGCAAAATATCTTATTGTATAAATGTATTGTTGAAAATGAATTTGAGAATTGAAAAGTTTTGAAACAATAATTGTCAAATATGAGTTAAGTAATGTCCAATTCTCCCAAATCCATCGTCCTTTCAAATTCTGCCACCAGAACCACCATGTTTTTTAAAGCTGCCACCAAAAGGTCCAAAACTGTCGCCTCTAATGCCGCCACCAAATCCACCATCACCACCAAGTTCGGCACCAGCTCCAAACCCACCGGCCGAGCCTAAACTACCTTTTGTGAAGAAACCACTACCAGGGAAGAAACCACCGTCAGGGTCAAAAGTCAAACCAACCAACCTTGCCAAACAGTACGCTTTTCATCATTCAAATTTCTAGCAACAACCACACATTGAAAGAACATAAAAACAAAGAAATAACAACACCCTAACTTTCATTGCACCCATGATGTTATTGAAACTTTCCGAGGAATATTCATATGTTATCGAATTGCATTAACATCATTACTCATGAAGGGTTTATATAATCAAAATATGTTTGGTAAGATGCAATAGACGGAAATACTTTCGCATTCCAACCAAATAAAATAAGATAATTCTCGGGCCATTAGCACTTCATGATGATTAGATGGTCAAATTAACCTAATTAAATAAAAGACGAAGTATATTATATTTATACAAAGTTTAGTATTTAGCACGCTCCTCTTCTGTCGACAGTGCTTCTTTCTTGTTACTGTGGGAAACAGCAAGTTTCATGCATGCTAATAATGTATTGCTGCAGCAAAAACGTTTTGTATAGTGAAGGACCATAAAATTTATAATTTTCTTGTATGCAAGGAAGCTCAACTAGAATTTGAGTAAGGTTTTACAGACTAATTAAATCAGATTTTTAGTTCAAGAAGGCATGTCTTCTTAAAAATATGTAAATTTTTACAAATGTGATGATCTTTTTCTATGATGGTACCTAGTATCGATCTTAGATAACCAATAAGCTTGAAATGGATTGTTACTAGTCAACGTGAAAACCATTTGAGCTATACTTCGGATCAATAGACCCAATAACCTACCTTAATTGAACATGTGACATTTTGTTCGATAATATTTGTAACGTTAGATGAGAATCATGTTGGATAATAAGATAAGGCTAACAATCTTTTGAATAAACTTTATGATATTGTAAGTTGGTGAAATCCCATTAAATTTAAAGTTAAAAAGTGAATAAAAATTGTGGATCCAATAAAATGTGCGGTAAGAAATGAAGTTTGACCCCCTTAAAATTTGGAAAAATCTTAACCAAAGAAGAGCTAAAGACTTGTGCATGAATACTTCACCCTCTGTATATGCTCTAAAGCGAGTTGAGGAATTTTTTTTCATGACAAATATTAATGATTCAATGTCCCCCTTTAGCATGTGTTTATATCAGTGAATATACATTTATGGCAATATAACCATAAATTCAATTAATGTTTAGAATAGTTGAATTGCTTTGATGATGACATTTAAACCAATTGCAACTTGGAGATTAATTTCTTCACATTCACTCTTAGTCGTTAAATGTAAATCCCAATCGATATTACTTGTTAAGGAGAAACACCATCCTCTCCAATTATATGTCTCCAACGCGGAGATGTATAGAATTAATATACGACATTGCATCATTTTACAAAAAAAGATGCATCAATAATTTTAAATGGATATCAACTACAACTTTTAGACCTTATATTAAGGAAAAATTTGTTGAATAATGCTATCAACATTTTTTCACCTAAAAACCACACTTCCCACACAAGAAAAAAAATTGAAATCGGGCATATGTGCATAATTTTTTATTATCAAAAATAAAAATATAATTCACTTATAAGAATTACTAGCTACGAGAAGTAACAAATTAGTGAACCACTAGCAAGTAGGTAAAAGTCTTAAGCTTTCATCATAATCTTTCATTCTGTTGAACCTCGACCACTCCCCGATATTCCCACAAATAATAAGAAAATTAGAAATTAAATTATTTCGAAAGAGAATATCTAATACTTCTTAGTCCTGAATAACAATATTTTTGCACTTGAGACTGACAAAAACCATTTGAGATAACGAAAACTAAAACGCAAAATATACTCTCAAGGGGTTTAGGGTTTTAGTTCTTCTTTTCTATTTTAATTTGAATAATTTGGATTAATTTCCGACATAACTTGATTTATTTACATATTTACGTTGAAAGAAATTTAATTGGTAGTAGATTATGTTTCCCCTTTTCTTCATACTTGGTAAGTAGGTTGCGTATGGCAAGTTGATATTTTCAACTAATTTTTATCCATTTATAATTTAAATTATAAACTACTCCCAAACTTACTATACATCTTTTTCATAACAAAATTAATATTTTATTGAACCTTAAAGTTCAAAAATAATATACGGATGAAAAAGTAACTGGTTTGATTAACAAAAATATGTCGAATTTCATATCTGATAATTCTTATTTACAATTATTTGCTTCCTCTTAAAAGTTATCTTAATAATATTGAAAAAAAAAAACCGTACAATATGAATTAGACATGCATCATATTAGGAAAATGGTTTTTTCTTCCCTCCAATTTCACATTAAAATGATTAATTGATGAATTATTGATGTAGAACAGATGACCGAATATATTGAAGAACAGCTGGACCGAAAAGAGACAAACACCAAACTGTAGATTAGACATTCGAGTTTCAACTTAATTACATAACGCATTTTTGGAAAGAGAACGGTGAATCGGACTAAACTCACCGTTCGACTGTGACTTATGATGGATTTTAACCATACAAGTTAGTTTAGGACACGAAAACTATTTTTAAAGTTTTGTATTATTTGTTGTCATTTAGTTTATTTCGAATTCTTTTTCGATTTTAATTCATTTAAACTAAGTTTTCACGTTAGCCCTTATAAATAAAGAGTTAATTCTTCGTTTTTGAGCATTTTAACAATAACAAAATTTCGCGAGTTTATTTTTTCATTCTCTGCCAGATTCCAATTTTGGTGATCTCAAAGTTTTCGCTTGAATTCCTTTTTTTGCACTGCATTAGTCATCTAATTGAATGAATGGTGTTAATCACAATTTGTACGTTATAAGTCAAGCTTTCATCTTTAAAGTAGATCAATCCATCGACTACTTCGACAATTGGTAGACTGTACAATCTGAATTTGTTGATTGTGTTAGCAATTATTTAGGATTAGAATCTGCATAATGAAAACTAATCGAAGGATCTTAGGAAGGAGGACTCAGAGATCATTAGTAGCTAAAGAAATTAATTATTAGGAATTAGGAATTCACACGGGTGCAAATAATTCTAATTGTAGTGCCATATTATTATATATATTGATTTTACATATGCTCATCCTAGATGTTTTGAATCCATATATGCCACAAGAGAATCAGTGACGTCCACCAGGAAACAAAACATCAGCACGCGGGCCAAGACCGCCACCAGGGAACAAGCCACCGGGAGGGAACAAACCACCACCAGGAAACCAACCGCCACCAGGGAACAAGCCACCTGGAGGGAACAAACCACCACCTGGGCCAAATTTGTGACCAAACCAACCTCCCTTGCCAAACAGAAATTTCTCTTCATCATCCAAATTTCTAGCAAGAACAGCACCCACTAAAACAACATAGAAACATAGAAAAAACACCCCACCAACTCTCATATTTGCAGTCTTAATTTTATTAACTGTCTGAGGAAAATATGTTGAATGCATTAAGAATATCATGCAAGAGGGGTTTATATGCTAGTTCTATAGTCTCCATTACAGTAAATTGTCCCCAACACCTACCTGTACTCCAACACATTAACATTTAATGCATTAGGTAGAATTGCTTTCAAGTGCCTACCAAATTAAACTGATGACCATAGGTCATTAGTTATTGCATTCATCAGATAGTCAAATTAATCAGGTTAAGTAGCTGAATTATGTTTCAAATAATTTATTGAAGTGTGAAAGTTTGAGTTGGTTGAGAAGTGACAAGTTTTTTAATATGAAGTTGGTGCTTAACCCCTTATCAGTTTGTAACGATCCGAGTCTCATACTCGACCATTCTCTTCCATACCGTCAACTTTGAGAGAGATTAACCCATCTTATCTTTTACAAATTTCTGTCGAGTTTTGAAGATTCGAACCCAAAACCTCTGCCTTATGAGATTATGAGAGACTTAATTTAAGTGAAGGACCATTTCAATTGTTTCTCGTACGCAAGGAAGCTCAACTAGGATTTGACTAAGGTTTTAATAGACTAATTAAATCAATTTCTTTAGATCAATGAAGGCATATCTTTCTTTATAATATGTAAATTGTCAAGAATGTGAAGCTCATTTATTATACAGTTCGTAATTATAGATAACTAATAAGTTTCAATGAATTTTTACTTAGGTCACTCTTTGGACTGTACTTTACTATGATCAAAACATACCTTTCCACACTTGACCTTTAACAAATAAAGTAAAACCATTAATTCAGCCTCCAGAATAGATTATGTGAATGTCACTACCAAAAAAAAAAAAAAGGCTCCGATCGAAGATTTAGCAACCAAACACTGGTTGATAACGGTTTTGGTCGATTAAGATGAGACAAATTTTTCTTATGCCCTATTGTGACTAAAAATTGGTTGCTGATTCCAAGCATTTGGGACAAAACATCATTTGGTCGCTAATCAATAGTGCGGGAAACAAAGCCATGCTTTTTTCAGAAGGACAATTTAAGCTACACAACATCATTTGGTCGCTAATTACTAGTGCCGGAAACAAACCCCTGCTTTTTTTGGAAAGACAATTTTAGCGACCAATATGAAGTGGTCACTAATAAGTTGATTCGGCAACCAAATATACAATGGTCACTAAAGCCCCTAGTGGGAATTAATACATTTTTTTCCTGTGTAGTTGGAATTTTTCCCGGCTGATTTCACCTAGAATTTTTGACTGGTGATATTTTTTTGGAGAATTAACTAACAATCAATCATCGGTTGATATATGTAAGTTTTAGCAACAACAACTTGTTGGTCGCTGAAGGGTTTCATATAGAATATTTTTGGCCGGTGATATTCTTTGAAGAATTAACTATCAACCAATATTCCCACAAATCCTCTGCCAAACCCTCGTATACTGGTTGTGCACACTCTTTATTGACGTTTTGAACTCATGTAATGAGAGGATTAGTGATGTCCAATTCTCCCATCTGCCTCCACCATTGTCGCCCTGCCACTACTATCGCCAAATTTACCTTCTTGACCAAATCCTCTGTCGAACCCTCACCCTTGCCAAAGCCATCTCATTTACCAAACCTTTCTCCTGCACCCAGCACCCCCACCAATGCCCCTCCTTTACAAATGTCATCCTCAGTGCCACCACCCTTCCTAAAGCCTCCACTCCCTTGTCAAATCCACTGTGACGTAGCGGAAGGTTATAGGA
>CAIGRP010018353.1:0-29965 GCA_903798385.1 Fraxinus cuspidata
TCTCCATTTTTTTAAAAATATTTTTATGCATTATTGTTACTACAAAATATCTACACATGCTTTCCTTGCTTTCCAAGGCAATCTAGAAAACAAATATCTACACTTGCTTTTCTTCCTCTCCAAGGCAATCTAGTGTCTTCTAGGCATTATAGTTTTTAGAATATGCACCAATAAGTAATACTCTTCCTTGGTGCATATTTCGGTAACTCCAATAATGTCTCACACCAATTCAAACTTTGTTCGTGGTAGCGCCTATGTGAAAATATCAATTGATTACATCAGTTCTGTAGGGTTTAATCTCTATCTCTATATTTGCTTCAACTTCTCTGATGAAGTGATACTTGATGTCAATGTACATATTTCTACTACAAACTATGAGATTTTTGACCATTGTTATTGCAGACTTGTCGTCGCCGTCAATCTCTGTAGCTTCATTTTATTGCTCTCTCTTGTCTTTGACTATGCACTTAAATCGTATAGTATGGCTTGTCATTATTGTTGCTTCAATATACCATGCTTCAGCTAATGATTGTGTAAACTTTACTTGTTTCTTTGATGCCAAAGAGAATATTTCGAAACCTAGTGTGATTGTATAGCTTAATGTCCTTTTATATCATCCGCTTATCCCCCCCCCCCAATCGTTGTTGTAACGCTCCGATCCGTATGGATCGAAACGTTACTAGAATAATTGTACCTTAATCGTAGACTTAAAAATTAATACAAAAATTTAACTATACTTTTCGCAGAATGCATAAAGATTTACTTTAATATATATAAATATCTTCTAGGTAGTAAATAAAAAAAATATGCTGTTTTGCGCTTTTGACTGAAAATGTCAAAAAAAAAAAAAAGTTTTCATTGTTATCGACCTCCAAACTTACAAAATTTATATAAAATTAGGAAACTTCCTATAACATAACATATCCAAAAATTGGCTTCCGTCGACAACCTATGAGGCTCTAAAATATTTTCCAAATCCCCCCAACGACTCGATTTGAGGGAAAAACTTGTGCAATTTACTTAAAAAAAAATTGACATATAAAATTTTACAGACATCGGATTGACATGATTTCAAGGTTACCTAATAGCTAATCCATGGCTATCTTAGCCCACCTATTTTGTCCAAAATCTCCGAGTAACGAATGAGTTATGAATTTTTGAAGTGAGGCTGAAAATTTAGAGAAACAACAACATTGCATTTATCGCTGACATAATTTTTTTTTTTTGCATGAACTTGTAAGTTAATTCTATTAATCATAACAACTATTAAACATAACTAATCCATGAAAATCGTATTAGAATAATTCCACAAACGATGTTCATAGAAATCAATTTATGTGAAACACGTAAACATTTTTTTTTCCATATTAAAAAGAAACATTAAGTCACCGACTTCTCCATAGCACGTCTCACGTTCATCTACCATCATGCACATCCCAAGCAAATCAAATCAACCTGTAGGAAACGAATTAACCAATAAGTTTGAAACTCTATAGATATCACCAGTGCATTTCGTTATCAAATTAGAAAATTTGAACTATAGAATTCAATTTCTATAGAATTATTTAGCACGTAGAGTCGGATAATGATCATTCCAACTATAGTAGTGCCGAAACACCATACCCGAAAGCACCAATTCATTCACATTTTAACGAAAATTGATACTTGCAAACAAAATAATCACTTGCACCTATACCTACCTTAGTTTGATGCTTTTGAATCAAGGAAGTTGGACATGAATATTGTTTCCCGATGGCACCCAATGCTTTTAAAAAAAATTTCTCTCTCTTCTGTTTTCTCTTACTTTTGGAATTTTTTTCTTGTTCATAGCATGTACCTCCACTTTGTAAATTGTAAATAGATACATATAATGGAAAGGAATATGAATGATTTAGGGGAAATGAAGAGTTTAATCTTTGGAGAAGAAAAGTCGGTAGAATATTCACAAGTTAATGAGGATTAAAGGAAAATTTAGGTTTCATTTCATGCACTTACTTGAGATTTAATGCCATATTTACGTATGTGTGCGCAAAACATTTTATGTGTACATGCCATTCTTTATTTTTATTTTATTTTATTTTGAGGAAGATGAAATAAAACAGATTTTTAACCTAATTTTTTCCCCTTGGTCACTATACTTATTTCATTAGTAGAATGAAGAAATAACAATACAAATCCCTCAAATAAAACTTTAATTCCTCTTGTACTTATATTTTGGTCCTTTTGAGAAATAAAGTGAGCAAATCTAATTAAGGAATATTAGACTAGTATTGGGCTTTTCGTTTCTTATGTAGGTTGGGCATAAAAGTTCATCTATAGGCTAGGCTTGTGGTGCTAAATCATCACATTAAATATGAGCCTAATCATTATTATTATTATTATTTTTTGAATTCTACATTCCTTATACTTCAGAAAATTTCCATCCTCGAAATTTACCTCATGGTTGGGCAAAGAGTGATAAATATTTGTCTTTAGCTTCCTCTTCTCTTTCCCAAGTAGCTTCTTCTACTCCATGATTGTTCCATTGTACCTTGATTAGTTGAAATTCTTAGTGTTGTAACTTATGCACCTTTCAATCCAGTATTATAATCAGTAATTCCTCATAAGATAATTTTTTTTTGTACTTTCAGAGATTGGTAATTGACTACATGATTAGGATCATGCACATACTTCCTAACCATCGATATATGAAACACATTGTGAACTATCGATAGTTCAGGTGGCAAGGCCAATCGATAAGCCACATTCCTTCCTAATCCTATCAAGTATTTCAAAAGGTCCGATATAATGAGGTTGTAGTTTTCCTTTTCCTGCAGAACCTAAGTACACCCTTTATTAGTGCAACATTTAGAAAGACATTATATCCAATTTGAAATTCTAAGTCCTTCCTTCTGGTATCTGCATAACTCTTTTGTCTATTTTACGTTGCTTTATCCTAGTACAGATCTTATTAACGACTTCAAAGGTCATTTCAATGAACTTTGGTCCCAAAACTCTATTTTCTCATCACAACGAACAAGTGATCTGCATCTTCCACCATACAGAGTTTCATAGAGTGTCATTCCAATAGTTGTCTGAAAACTGTAACTATACGCAAATTCCAGCAAAGGTAGATACGATTCCCAACTACCTCCCAGATCCAAAACACGTGCTCTTAGCATATCTTCCAAGATTTGAATGGTCCTTTGACCATCGGATTGAGGATGAGAAGCCATACTAAAATTAAATTTCGTTCCCATAGCTCCTTGTAGGCTTTTTCAAAACTTCAAACATAAATCTTGGTTAGACGATCCACTATTACCCATATAGCATTATGTCCTCTTGCTAACTTAGAAAATCCTATAACAAAGTCCATTGCGATATTCTCTCACTTCCATTCGGGTATGTCCAATGGATTTAACAACTCTTGCAAGTTGTTGATGTTTTGTTTTAACTTGTAGACACATTATGCATTTCATCACAAATAGGCCTATATTTTTTTTTCATATTCTTCCATCAAAATGTATCTCAAAGATCTCAATACATTTTTGTACCACCAGATGTGCAGTGTATGGGGATAAAATGAGCCTCTTCCAATATATCTTTCCTCAAAACTTCATCCTTAGGCACAAAAATTCTTCCTTTAAACATTAGTGCCTGATCCGAAACTATTCCGAAATTCTTTCTCCTATCAGTACCAATGTCTTTCCTTATCTTCTGTAAGAATGGATCTTTACCCTGTACTTCTATAATCCGAACTTTGAGAGCAGGTCTAACCATCAAAGTTGCTAAACAAGTGATAACTTGCTCTAGGTAACCACTTTAATTCACAAATTTTCCAAGTCTTTGATCAATTCCATCCGTATAGTAGGTAATGATGCCAATTATCCCATTGACAACAACATTAGCCTTACACCTTACCATTACTTATCACGTTAGTATTACCTTTACTAGCTCCAGCCATCTTTTCTGTCTCATAATCAATTCCTTCTGTGTAAAGAAATGTTTGAGACTCTTATGATCTGTGTATTTGTCGCACTTTCCTTGATATAAGTAATGGCGCCATATTTTTAATGCATGAACAACCTCTACAAGTTCTAGATATGGGTGGATAATTTTGCTCATGTTGCTTCCATTGTCTTGACGCATAAGCAATGAATTTTTCGTGCTGCATAAATGCACATCCTAAACTTTATTTGGATGCATTACTACTTATAACAAACCCTTGTGTACCTTCAGGTATGGTTAACATGAGTGTTGTAATCAATCTTTGCTTTAGCTCCTGAAAACTTTGCCCACACTTATTTGTCTATTGAAACTTTACTCTTTTCCTTGTCAATTGTGCCATTAGTCCAGCTATTTTGGAGAATCATTCGATAAATCTTCGATAGTATCCAACCAATTCTAGAAAACTTCGAACTTCACTAGCTTTAGTTGGTGTATTCTAATTAGTTACCCCTTCCACTTTTAATGGATCCGTTTCAATACCTTGGGCAATAACTACATGACCGAGGAACCCAACTTGTTCCAACTGAAAATCGCACCTTTTAAATTTGGCATATAATTTTTCTTCTGCAATATTTCTAACGCTATTCTAAGATGTTCCTCATGTTGATCTTTATTCTTGGAGTATATCAAAATGTCATCAATGAAAACTATAACAAATTGATCTAAATATTGATGAAATACACGATTCATTAAATCCATGAATACTGTTGGAGCATTCGTCAAACCGAATGGCATAACTGTGATATCATAATGTAGATAACGAGTTCTGAAAGCTATCTTGGGTATATCACTCGTCTTAACCTTCAATTGATGATATCCAGATCGTAAGTGGATCTTGAAAAATACCTTATGTAGAAGCCTGAAAAAATAAAATGAATTAGACTCATATTTTGATGCGATGATCTAGCACCACAAATCTAGCCCATAGACGAGCCTTATGCCCACCCTACATAAGAAATGAAAGCCCAATACTAGTCCAATATGTCTTAAATAAATATTTTTAAGACCAAATTTGCTTACACATCATTTTTAATGGGAGCAAATTATAAATTTTAAGTAAAAGAGGTTTTGTAAGTTTCTATTTGGGGACATATAGTGTTATATCCTTATTTTGCTAAGTAATTAAATTATAGGGACCAAGGGTGAAAAAAAATAATGATAATAAATTTAAAAAATAATCCACTTCATTTTATCTTCCTCAAAATTCAGAAGGACCGACCTATATGTATGCATGTATACAAACACCGGAATATATATATGAGAGGAAACGTTTGTATTAATTGATGAATGATAAAATATTAACCCTCAAATAGAAACATAAACATTTGCATTACACACACATGTACCTCAAAATTTAAATGCATGAAATGAAACCTCAAACTCTCTTCAATTCTTTTTAATTGATGAATGATTGCTAGGACATGAAACGGTTGCAATAAAATTTAAGAAATGAAACATAAACCTTTGTTCAATTATTTTCAAATGGTGAATGAATGGCTGCCAACGTTTTATTTTCAATAGCCAATTGGAATTTATTTTTCATTTTCCTCCAAATCATTAATATCCTTTCCAATATATATGGATATACACATTTTGAACAAGAAAAAAACAAATTGCAAAGTAAGAAAAAGGAAAGGGAGGTAGATTTTTTTTTCAAGCTTTGGGTGCCGCAGGGAAACCACATTCACCATTCAATTTCGTCCATTCAAAAGCTTCAAACTCGGGTAGGTAGATGTGTAAGTGGTTATTTCGTTTTCAAGTTATGATTTTTCGTTGAAAGTATGAACGAATTGGTACCTCTGGGTAAGGTGCTTAGGCACTATTATAGTTGGAATGATTATTTTTCGGCTTTACGTGTTATAATAATTCTATAGAAATTGGATTTTGCTAGAAATCTATCTACTTACGATAGTATGAATCTATAGTCCGAATTTTCTAATTTGTTAACAAAATGCATTGATAATATCTATTGAGTTTCAAACTCATGCGTTAAACTTCCTACAGGTTGATTTGATTTTTTTTGGGCGTGGATGATGGTAGATGAAGATGCAATGTGTTATGGAGAAGCTAGTGACTTTATGTTTTAATTCGATTATTAAATGTTGACTTTTTTTTTTTATATAAATAGATTTCCATGAACATCATTTGTGGTACCATTCTAAGAAAAAATTTATGAATTAGTTATGTTTAAAAATATCTATGCGTTTTAGAAATTAACGTACAAGTTCTCATCTAACACAAAAATGTTAGTGATAAAATTTATTGTTGTTGTTGTTGTTTTAAAAAAAAAAATTAGTTTTTGCCATTGACTTCAAAAATTTGTAACTCAGTCGTTACTTGAAATTGTTGGACAAAATTGGTAGGGTTTGATAGTCTCTTAGGTTAGCTACTGAATAAACTTGAAATCATATAAATCCGATGTTTATAGAATTTTACATGTCACTTTAAGCAAACTGCACTTGTTTATCTTTCAAACAAAGTCGCTACAGGGTTTTGGAAAAATATTTTATTACCTCAGATGTTGCTGACGGTAGCCGATTTTTGGATATGTCATACATATTATAAGAAGTTCCTTACTTTCTCTTAAAATTTCGTAAAATTTCGAGATTGATAACTATGTAAACGAGTTTATTTTGACACTTACCGCCTGAAATGAAAAAGCAAAACAGATTATTTTCTTGCTTACTGCCTAAAGTGGTTCATGCATGGAAAACTTTCAAACCTTTTATTTATCTAGTAAATAACTTGCCACTGTTCACGTAATAAAATAGGCATATGCATAGATTTATTCAACACTTTCTTTTATAAATTCTTTTGGAATTATGTTATTGTCCAAAAGTAGTATTCTCACGAGAAGTTCATGGTAGTTTTTGTTATTATAAAAAAAATTAATAATTCTTTATTAAATTTTTACCTTTTGCACTAAAAGCATAGTTAATTAAATTATTATTTAAATAAACTTTTAAGTATAAAGTTAAGGAACAATTGTTTTAGTGATGTTCTGGTCCATACAGGGTTGGGACGTTATATCATGGTATCAGAGCACGGTTTAGTGAATTCAGTAGACTCGTTTTTTTTTTTTTTTAAATATGTATTTTAAGTACAAAGTTGGAAATTTAAAATGAAAAAAATGAAATATTTAAGGCACTCCATAGTATCTCGCATTCATTAGTCAAACTCATCCTACGACCCAAATATGTTTAACTAAGCAAAGTTAAAAAAATTCTTATTATGAAAAATGTTATGATTCTATTCTTATTTTTTTATGTTACGGTACATTCTACATTTTCTTTATGTATATTTTTTGTATGCAAAGATAAATGTAATTTGAAAAAAAAAAAGTGTTGTTTTAAAAAAATATGTATCGGGTTAGAAATTAAAATGTGGATGATACATTGCTCGGGGAAGGCAAAATGATAGGCGAAGGAATCATGTCAACCAACAAGAGATATATATCCGAGCTTAGCTAAATTTTGATGTAAATGAATCCTTAGATCTTGACAATTACATACGCTTGTGTACCAACATTGGCTAAAATCAAAGAATGCGGGTTATAAAATTAGTGTCCGATAGGTAATAGGTCATTTGCTAGAAACTCTTACACCTCATGAGAAACATATCGGGAAGCTTATATAGGGAAATATGCTTTCTCAAATTTTGGAAAGTAAACCCAAGGAACTTGACTTTAGAAGATTTTGCAACGCCTATATCCATAATTGGGAGACTACGAATGGTGACGTTATCTCTCACTCGGGGTCCGAATCAACAATGACTTTAGATGACGAAGTTGCACAACCAATTATGAAAAATGCTAACAAAGATGAAGAAGAAGATTCGGGCTAGGACCCAGATGAAGACCAAGAGTGAAACAAATAGAGATTATTGAGACTCTTTTATTTTAAAAAAAAAAATTCAAAAGAAAATTTTTTGAATTGTTTTTCCTATATCAAGGTGTGGTCAACGAAAAAATAAAATAAAAAATCATGTGATTAAGTTATGAAATAATTCACCTTGCTCTTTCATTTTAAGTATTCTGGTATTGGTATATAAATATAATAAAAGATATTATTTTTTATTTCAAGAAAAATATCTCGAACAAACCAGAACAACTTAATAAGGGACCTACTGCAAGCTGGTCAAGATCTCAGCAGGTTAAATCAGAATCAAGTTCCGCCCACACCATCAGCTCCTATTACCCTCCTGAATCATGCCTCGGTATTTGAGTTAGTTCAAAAGCAAAAATCCTCTGCCTTCGATGGAGCATATAGTCCACTAGTAAATGAGGAATGGCTTTGTAAGGTAAAACGGATTTTTCGACTCATATACTGTACTGACGCTCAAAAGGTCCAATGTTCAAAGTTTATATTTATTGGTGATGCAAGTCATTGGTGGGATTCGATGTCCCGAACTCGGACCCAAAAGCAACAGTTGCTGTTAACTTGTGAATAATTCAAGGACGAAGTGAAGAACAAGTATTTTCCTGAGTCTCTAAGAGATTTTAAGGAGAACGAATTTTTTCAACTCAAACAGGGTAATATGTCCGCGATAGATTACAAGCGAAAGTTCGATCAGCTCTCAAGATATGCTGTCAAACCTGGGGCACGATTCTTTTGTACTCCATGTTATCTCACGCTTAAATTCACCTCTACACTTGATCTCTCTATGTTTCTGACCTTCCTTTTACAGACAATAATGGCTAGAACGAAAGGTAACACGAGCAAGACTGGCAAGGCTGAGTCATCTGCCTCTACAAGTAAACCAACTAGATAGAGTTTGCGACAGAGACGAAGAGTGCCTCGCGCCCAGATTTTCATTGAGCCTATTCAGTTAGATCGTGAGGACGAAGGGGTTATAG
The DNA here is from genome assembly GCA_903798385.1 of Fraxinus cuspidata. Classification (NCBI taxonomy): domain Eukaryota; kingdom Viridiplantae; phylum Streptophyta; class Magnoliopsida; order Lamiales; family Oleaceae; genus Fraxinus; species Fraxinus cuspidata. Next base: position 8,843 of record CAIGRP010018353.1, read on the forward strand.
TGTCTGTTCAACCATAATAGGAGACCCCAGGGACTGAAACCTCTAAAGAAAGCCGCTAGCAACTTCACGAAGAATCGACCCGAAATTAGCCAATCTCTTACCCTAGCCAGCAGGTACAATCCTTGAACGCCACTCTGAGTTGCCTGAGAACAATTGAAGAGGACGACAATGAGGCTGAAAGAGGTCATACAGAAGAAGAGATAAACCAATTTCATGGGTCTGGGATGCTATAGGAGAATCTGAAGATTTTGTAGACAAGAAGGTCAGTCCTGGCCTGCTTGAGAATGATACAACACTTACTTCACCTACTGCTGAGAAAGTTCAAACTCCAACCCCTGTTGTAAAAGGAACCTAAAAATTAGGCTCTCAGTTTGAAACCATCTGGTGAGGACCCTTTGAGTCATCTAAATTCACCCTGCCACCAAAGAGGAAGGCTACAAAAGGAAAAAAGGTAGCCTTTGACGAGATGAAATAATTAGATTTCATCTAAATTGTTGTTGGGATGAAATAATTAGATTTCATAAGCTGGCGAAGGTTTAACCTTTGATGGGAAGTTCAAAGAAACTGTGGTTAAAAAGTTCTGCTCCAGCGTTCCTAAAAACATTGCTAAAATTAGTAATCCCTTTAGATGGAGGACTTATGTCAGGGTAAGATTAGTCAGTTTTAGCCCCTCTTTTCTGATAGATTGGTTGGGAATTGATGAGGTTATTGAAGGGAATGATGAAGAACCGACAAAAGATGTAGTGGCCTTGGAATTGACAAGGATGAATTTGCCTGATGAAGTTGATAATCTGCATAACTCTAGATTGCTCCCATAATACAAAATCCTCTTTAAAATCCTGATGCACAACCTTGACCCCCTTACCCACCGTTCGGACTTATCTCATGAACAGACTGTGATGCTATTTAAGATGGACTAAGGTTGGTTTGGACTTAATCATGTTGATATTTGATAGAATAGTGTATGAGGGACCAAAAAGGGCCTAGCAGTACAAACTGCCTTATCCCGGTCTAATCCACCACTATCTGTCTGACTTGAGCATACCTGGACTACCTACTGATGGATTTTCCACTGCTATACCCACTCTAGGAATGAATTTGCAAATGTGAATTATACTCTAACTTCTGTCCCCCGAGTTCCTAAACATATGACAATTCAGAGTTGATATTCTAGAAGGACAACTTAACGCGATAAAGAACCAGGTTGGTCAGATTTTCTTGAAAACTCAAAAGTTTTCTGATGATTTCAAAGTCGTACGCAGAATATTGGAGAATTTTGCTTACATTGGTGATGGAAGGATTAATACTGCATGGTAGAGGAGCACTTCAGGATTTCCAGAATATCAGCGGATGAGCTTACAGGAAAAAGTACTGCATCAGTTACCACTGCCAGTCCAAATCATGTAGCACCAAAAGTGCAGGGTTCTGACCTACCTCCTCTAGGCCAGACTGAAGACCTGTGGCATCCGGAAAGCACGATGGTGATACCAAATCACCTGGTGCTAAGAAATCCAAAAAGCAGTTATCTTCTAGTTTTATCCTCCTAACCTAAAACTTCATAATCTAACTATTTGATGGATATACTTAACTTGATATTGCCTCTAACTATTTGATTCAAACACACTTGGATGACTCTATAACTTGATGCTCTAACTTTAGGTAGTTCAATTCGTGTCTTGAAGATTACTTACATAAGTAAAGCAAGAAATCAAGTGGCAGATTTACAGCTTTGAGAAAACATATTCCCATGTTAAACTTGCAGCGAAGCATTCTGCTTGAATCCAGTGAGTTCACCCAACGACATGCATTATTGAATAATCTCATAGCGAAATCATGTTCTTCAACCGTACTTGAAGAAAACACACCAGAACATGAATGATCAATCTAGTTCAAATATCAAGGTGTTTGGCGTGAGTTAAGAATTGAGATTTTTAATTCAAGTGGTTGTTGCAGTCAAGTACAACACTGAAGTGGTGATGAAGTCCAGACTCAGGGGTTTGATTCCATTTCTACAATAAGTCAAAAGAAGAAGAAAATGAGAGAGTTGTTATTAGATTTCTTTTAATTGTTATTTGTTAATTTTGCGAAATTACAAAATTGAGATTGTTGTATTTTTTATTATTTGATTTAGTGGTTTGTTTTACCCTTGACATAGGGCCTGCAAATGTTTTCCTTTGGGATTTACCACATTACAATGGAGTTCATGTTTTAATATGCTAGTTAATTTTCGCAATTGATTATAACCACTTTGAATTCTAGATTTTGTTTACATGCTACATTGAGAAACTAGTTAGAAACTAATCATACGATATTCTGACTGTCTGGCGTGAGTGTGTGGCGTGTACTGTATAAATTGGATAATTAAAACAAATTTTTAAATTTACCTGGTTTTAGAATTTACAAAGATAAATTAGGATAGTTGCTGGATTTTGGTTATTCAATCTTTAATTTTGGATAATATCTTGAGTGGAAATTGTATTTATCACTATGAATGTTTATATAGAAATGATTTTCCATGGATTAGAATTTGATTTCTTGCATGCTAATTTCATAAAAACTCAAAAACAGCCATTGTGAGACATCAAGTCCAGGGTTCTGTTTAAGGGGCTGATTTTGCGGCTGTAACCCCTTTAAGGGGCTGATTTATGGGATAATTACCTTAAAATACATGTTATATAAGTGTGATAAAAACTCGGAAAATGATTGTATGTTCTTAAAGGTGCGAAAAGACCATGAAAATTAAACAGGGAATTAACTAAATATTTTAAAAAATAGATTATGTCCCAAGTTGATAGTTTACATAGTTTCAACCTTTACATGTTCATTAGTTATCTCTAAAGCTTGAATAATTAATTGGAATAAGTGTTATGTGGGTAGTTCTACAATTAAATGATGTCTACACACATTGAACTTGAGTAAAGGGCTATTTTAAAATTTTGTTGGTAACTTGGAAGTTTGATTGTTATCTAACTTATTTTGGTGTAGAGATCTTAATATGAGATTGTGTTTATAAGCTTACCAACTAGAAGACCATGTTTGTAATCATATGGTATTATAGGTTGTTTTTCGCCTGGGGGAGGAGAAAGACTTGACTTACATCTAGTATTAAGTGCATATAAAGGATAAAGGCAAGTAAAAATTCATTTATAACTACAATGTAAGGAAATAGTATGTATTGAAGTATTTTCTCTTGATCATTGTCATGACTTTTATATAACTCTGATAATGATTTACTGTATATCTTATGCTGGTCATGATGATTGAGTGTGTTTCTTAAACATATTGGTATCCTTTTATTTTTGAGTATACTATTCATAAGCATTTGCATGTGCATGGACAACATGTCCATAGTTTAAAATCTTGCATGCACGACATAATTGGAAAATGTATTTACATTCAAAAAAATATTTTACTAACCACTACTCAGACATCGAGGCGTGTGAGGCATACTTATGTGAAATTTGTTGACATCACGAGCAGGAAATATCTCGAGCTATCACAAGGGAAGGCATGGGATGTACCTTTGGTGGTCACAAGAGAATGGTCCATGCGATCGTGTCGATATAATATTGGCCATTTGATTGATATTGATTTTGTGCAGAATTGTATCTAGTGCATAGAGGTGGGGTTAATGGGCTAATGAAAATAAAATATTATAAATAAAATTCTCCTGAGTTTACCTTGATAAATATTTGAATGTGATGCATTTCTAACATGATAGTTTGAAATAAAATTACATGGTATCTTATATTCATATTTATAGCATACATGATTTTTTTACTTATTGGTACTAGCTCATGTAGTTTTTACATTGTAGGTGAGTTTGGCGAGCTTGGAGCTCCATAGTTGATATAGCTAGCTGTTGAAGCTCCTACGGGTCTTTGTTAAGTTGTTCCTTCATCTTTTTTTGTTTAGCTTCTAAGTTCACCAGCTCTTCATGAGATTTCTTCGATCTCTCTCTATATACTCTTCTCTTCTCCTTTCGATGGTCAATGTACATAAAGACATGATGAGTTATTTGGTGGGTTGTTTTTTGGATCATAGAATCTTTTATATTATATTTTGTAAATCTTGTATTGTATGTATGACATATATAATCGTATTGTAAATACTTTTGTAACATTAATGTTAATATGTTTGGACATGGTGTAGTCTCCATGTTCTATGTAAACGTTCCATGTGACTATGTGAATATACATAGCTTTTATTGTAAAATTGTTTATTTCATTTTAAACAAAAAAGTGCTCACTCATGGGTAGGTCATGTTGTCAATTTTTATTCTATGTATAATTGTCTATATAAAGGGGTGTGATATGTAGGTATCAAAGCTCTGTTTTTTATTCTATAAATTGTCCATATGCATGAGCTCAACATCTGAAGGAGCACAACTACGTTTGTAAATTTTATTTATTGTAGTACTCTTTGTATGTTTTATGAATGATGTTGGCTAATTTTTATTACAATTTTTGCAAACATGTTTTAAGTTATGGTGAGAACAATGGTGATAGTAGTGTGGAGCTTATGTATAATTTTGTATATGGATTGATTAAAAAAAATATCAAGTTACTATAGATCGTAAAAAGAAGTGAACAACCTCTCAACCTTTTGGTGATGAACTATTCATATTAATTGGGAATGGATAGTGGATCTGTAGTGCATTTGCTTAATGTTATAAGTATTGAAGCACAATACATTCTAATCCCTAGTGACGTGCTAGTTCACAAGATCTTCAAGAGGTGTTTCTCAATGATTTACATAGGATACCACAAGATTGTGAGATGGAGTTTGTTACTGACTTAATTCTAGTAACATCTCCAATTTTCATAGCTCCATAATGGCCCAAACTGAATTGAAAGAGTCGGATAAAGATTTTATTAGACTAACTTTTTTATCGAGGGGTGCACTAGTGCTATAGATTACCGAGAGTTGATTAAGGTGACATTCAAAAGCAAATATCCACGAGAATTTATGATTTATTTGATCAACTTCAGGAACAACTATATTTTGAAGAAAAATTTGCAATTTGTGTACCATTAACTAAAGATAGAAGAGGACGTTCCTAGGAAAACATTTAATACAAGAAATATTCACTATGAATTTTTGGTGATGCCATTAAAATTGTCAAATTCTCCAACAACTTTGATGAATTTGATGAATAAAGTGATTTAAAATTTCCTCAATAAACTTGGCATTTTACTTATCGATGATATCCTTATCTATTCTCGTATTAGAGAAGAATGAGTCGAACATTTGAGGATAGTACTTCATACCGTGAAGCACAAGATGTTATATGCTTAATATAAGAAATGTGAATTTTGATTAGATTTCCACATATCCACACATTTTTTATATTGTAGATAATATCATGGTGTGATTTTTTTATTATGCAATAGTTTCACTTATAAATAACTATTTAATTAACTACGAAATTTATTAATGCTTCAACAGACGTGGTTGTAGTTATTAAGACTTGAGACTCCATTTTAAAATGTTAACCTTATTAAAAATGAGTAGCACAAATCCTTATAAACTTGTCTATATTTTCATCTTTATTCGATATGAGATTTTATCCCTTCAACATGCCCCCACAAGATATGAGTCATATGACTCGTGTGAGCATATCAATTTTGAACTTCGCATGCTTATTTTTTTGAGTACTTCGTATGCTTATTTTTTTTTGTTTTAATTAGATCAAATTGCTCATTGGAGTTTAACGGACTTTGAAACTATGTTAAAACTTGATGTTCCATCTTAAAATGTCAACTTTAATAAGAGGAGTAACCCAAACTCTTACAAATTAATCTATATTTTCATCTTTAGTTAATGTGAGATATTACCCCTTTAACATGAGTGTGTAAATCTTGCAGTAAAAGAAAGACACTCAAGATATTATCACCATAGACCATGTAAAAGCTTTGCACGAAGTATAATTGCTTCGTTAGAATCGATAGGCATCATCAGAGATAGGCATCATCAGAGCGTATGAATACATCAATGGGCAAAACAATATCATTAAGATCCATAGCATTGTTTATACCACCTATATTGCAAGACCCACTAAGGTAGTTCTTGGCTGCGAACCTCCTGGTTAAATAAAATAAGGAGTCTGAACTGCACCTACTTTCAGGGTGTAAATGGCGAATCTATCTACCCTATAGAAATTATGTTCACATCCACTTGGCATCCAAGTATGGCAATCAGTGTATGTAGTGACGGACCCAGGTTTTACGTTCAGCTAGGGCGGATCTTTGGTGTTGACCATTGATCGTCGACAATCAGCGATTGTAATCGCAAGATTGTTTATTAATAGTTAGTTAAATAATTTTAAAAATTAAATATATATATATATATATATATGTAAATGTACTAAATCCTAAACAGAGCACAGATGGTCGAATTGATCCCAACAACTTCTCAATTGAATTTTTTTAAACCCTAAACCCTAAATTCCTAAACATAAATAATAAATTCCCAAATCACAAATCAAAACTCTAAATTATTTACAACATAAATTATTTATCCCAAATCACATATTCATAACTGTAAAAAAAAAAAAAAACACTAATTCCACTTTCAAAGCCAAAAAAAAAAAAACTGTAAAACAGTAAAAAAATAATGAAGGAGACAGGAGACACACTGAAGGAATCTGTCTAGTGACTCTAGTCACCAGGAGGTGCCGAGGTGGACGGTGGTCCGGTGCCGGTGCAGTGACGATTGCATTATGTTTCTTCTCAACTTTGTTACGTTTCTTCTCCTCTTGCGGTCTTGCAAAAACAATGGACAAAATTCAATTCATATGGATTAAATTGGTAATGGATCCATTCAATTTGGATTGGGCTTGCTTATTTTTAAAGAGGCCCACAGCTGGAGGCCTGAAATAAGCCCAAATTTAAAAGAAAAAAAAAACAAAACAAAAACCAGATCCGGCCATCTCCTTCAATTCTTCCCTTCCTTCCGGCTTCCACAGTCTATCCACTGTTCCGGCGGAGCCTAGCACGTGCGGCAACGCCCCCTCGCCGGGTGCTGGGTCCTCCACTGAGTGTATGAGATCTAGGGGATCTTCCTAAATAAAGTATGCATCTCTTGATTCTTTGTTTCCTGCTAAAAACCTAGCCTTATTTGGAGCACTAGGGAACACTTGAATGTTCATACTATCACGTGGCAAAAGGGTCCATTATCATGTGTGTGTATCATTAGAAAGGGAACAACATTAAACCGAATCAAATAAAATAAGTTTGTGATATTGACAAGACATCATATTTAGGTGACGTATTCAAAAGTTTCAAACCCTAAACCTCGTTTATCTATAAATACTCCATGTATTATTAGAGAAAACATATGAAAATTAAATCGTAGTCAAATTTCATTTATTTCTCCAATCTATACTTATATTTTCTGGCAGCTAACTTGACCATTGTAGTGTAAATGGCCACTAGACTCTCTTTTGGAATGGTAGCTTTTCCATGCTAACAGTGTCAAAGTGTGCATGTTATATATAAATGAACGATGATACGACAAAAAAATCTGTTAACAGTTTGATCCAGCCAAATTTTGAAGTCAACAAAATTAATTATAAATATAGTCGAGTGTAGATAACAAAATTGCGTAACATGGTTCCTACCCTTCCACCATGACAATGATTTTATATACTAAAATGTTAAAAGGGGCAGTTATACAAATACCCTAACGAAACAAACTAATTCACCACAATATTATCTAACATTAAGGCTTCTGAGTGATAAAATAACTGATTTTTTTTCACATTTTACATATTTTATACACTGCTATTTCATTATTTTGCAACAAAAATGTTATATGTTTTGTAGCATAATAAATGTATTCTATACACTTATTCAAGGTCTAAAATATCAATATTTGATAGTTCTTTTGACAAAATATATTTTAAATTGTTGTATTTTATGTTATATAGACAAAACTCAATGGTTGAACGAAAAATTAAAAGAAACAAAGGAAAAATCAAAGAAAAGTGCAAAGTCCAAAGTATGATGATCATATTGAAAATATCCAATAGTTGATTTGGACCACAAGACGATACTTTGAAAATTGTTAGGAGATAATTATATGCAATTAGAAGTAAAAAATGAATGAAATATGATCAAAATATTATCATAAATCAATTTTCAATCACACAAGTTATATTTCAAATTTTTAGTAGGCATAATAAAAGTCAGAATTGGAAAAGTTCTATTTCTAGCAAAGTTGTAGCCCTTTGAATAGCTTCCTAACGCACTATGAATCGCTTCAATTGGATATCGAGAGAGAAACTTATGACTAAAGTACTGACTACTGTGCAGAGAAAAAAAAAACATGCGCGCTCGAATGCAACTTTCCTTATTTGATTTGAACTTTTTGGGAAATCAATTTGGACGTACTTTTCAACCAATTTTCTACTCCTACAAATACGTAACAGTAGAATACATATAAAAAAAAAATCTCATATTACAATATTTCATCAATTTTTATCATAAAAGAGGGGCAAAATCATATATTTCGAGAAGATTTTAAAGGCGAAGTTGAAGAACTCATCAATTCGAGATTACTATGAAGAAATTCTAGAAGATTAAGATTCATCTTCCTTCATTCATTAATTCACAATTTCGGATGATGTTCTATACATTTAACATTTTTTTTTTGTTATTCCAATGTTGTTTGATTTGTGGATGTTTATTATCTTTTTTTATTGTTCTTTCCAATTGTTTGATCACCAATTGAATTGTTAGTGAATTTTATTATTATTAAGAGAGATAATAAAATTTAAGCACAATATAATAAACACTATAAGGGTCGATAGAGGATAGAGATATACCTTTATATTGTATATGGTTTCAATAGGTGTTCTAGCATTTATCAATACATTTATCATGTTTGCATATTTCATCGAGAGATAGAAGGGTCACATGAGGGATATAAATTTGATCACTATCGGGATAAACTTTTAATTAAATTAGGAACATTGACCAACATGAATAATTTCAAATTGTCACTTTAATTGTTACACTAAAATGAAATAATAGGGAGGATTCGACATTTTAACAATACTTCTCACATATTTGAAAAACATTCACTAGTTTAATTGATAATTAGGGGAATAATATAAAAAAATCACAACCACTTTTTTGCTATTCGATTAAAGTTACAATTAATTTTAACTCGGTCAAACACATAGTTATCATGGATTCACACTATATTCATCATTATATTACTTGATCATGATCTTATGTATTTGCACATTTTCAAAGGGTCAAGTTTTTTGCGCCTTTCTGGGGACTATTGTTTTTGATAAGTATTAGTTAATTTTAGTTTTAATCTGAATATTAATTTTTTTTTAGCTTAGTTTATTATATTAGAAAAATTTATAGTGTTTCTTGCTTATTTTTTCAGGACATTGTATGCTAAGTTTGAGAACCGGTGATCTTGCTCAATTTGACTTAGAGATCAAACGAACATTCAACGGTCGAAGAAGACAACAGTAGGAAACATGCCAAAAAAGAAAGATGAAGACATAGCAAAGGAAAATCCGAATCAAAATGTCATCAGGGCTAATTTGGAAATAGCACAACTGAATGTGGCTAAGGCTAATGAGAGAGTACATGGTTCCAGCATTTGTGGAAAGTCAGTCTAGCATAGTATATCCGGTGTTTGGGCAGGCGAACTTCGACTAGAGGACGAATATGTTCGACTAGAGGACGAATATGATCAACATATTTTAAAACGCGCTGCAATTCTTTGGGAGAGCTATGGAGAATCCCAACACTCATATATAGGGATTCTTGGACATGTGTGCAACAATCGAATATCCAGGGGTTTCAAGCAAAGCAATCAGACTGAGACTTTTTCTATACACATTGAGAGACTCAGCCAGAAAGTGGTTATACACTTGTCCACCTCAGAACATCACTATATGGAACCAAATGAGTCAAAAATACCTTAACAAATATTTCCTTCTGAAAATGATTGCAAAGCTGATGAAGGAGATTACCACATTCCAACAATTGGACTCAAAATGTTACTCAAAAGCTTGAGAATGATATAAGAGTTTGCTCTGCCAATGCAGAAGTGGCTTCATGTACATTACTTCTACATTGGTCTGAATCCAATAAGCAAGGCTAACGTAGACTCTACATGAGATGGTTTTATCACAAAAAGAACCGCGGATCAGGTTTACCAAATCATGGAAGATTTGGCATTCACTAGTGCACTTTGGCCTACTAAAAGAACGAGTGGAAATAAATTTTCTAGGGTATTCGAAATTGATTCTTTTACAGCAATATCAGCACAGTTGGCATCATTGACACATATGGTAGATTAGATGAGTGCAACTCAAACATCCGGACCAAAATGCAAGCATTGTGGAGGAAATCATGAGAGTGCTGACTATACTGTGGATAATGTCTTTGCTCACTCAGTAAATAACGTAAATTATGCTCAAAATTTTAAAAAACACCAACAAAATCAAAATTCTAACACTTACTACCCAAGTTGGAGGAATAGCCCAAGTTTCCAAATGAGCAACAATCAGAGAGCTCAGATTCCACCAAAACAAACTACATTACCAGGTTTTTAGCAAGCTGAAAAATAAATCTTGATTAAACTAAATTGGCGGAGATATATACCCAACACATGTAAAGAACAGATAAAACCTAGCAAAATTAGGGAGATGCCATCCAGAACTTGGAAAATCAGATGGAACAAAATAGCAAAGGCACTTTCAAAGAGACTACCATGAGGATTACCTAGTGACACTTAGATAAATCCTAAACAGCTGCTAATAGTTGTGAAAGTTGTGGAGGAAGAGCAAATTAAGGCAATAACTACCCGTAGTGGAATTCAACTGCCAGAGATTAATGTAAATAGACTAGTTGCTGCAAAATAAAAGGTACATATCACGATTGAGGAGCAATGGAGAAATATAAGCAAAACAAAAAGCAGAGACGGAAGGTGTATCAGATGATCCAAAGGTTAAGAAAACTGCTCCTACCAAAGAATTTGTGCTACCATTACCTTTTCCACAAAGACTGCAAAAGACAAAGCTCGATGATCACATCGAGAAGTTCCTGGATATGCTGAAAAAGCTCCACATCAACATCCCATTCATCGATGAAATTAGAGAGATTATGATGTATGCAAAGTTCCTAAAGGACATAATATCTAAGAAAAAGGTTGGAAAAAGTTGCATTGATCGAGAAGAGCAGTGCAAGGGCTGCAAAATAAGTTGCCACCAAAACTCAACTACCCAGGGAGATTCACTTTACCGATTTCACTAGGCAAATGATTTCATTTTAATTCTTTATGTAATACAGGTGCAAGTGTAAATTTAATGTCTTTGTCTACTTTTAGGAAACTAGGATTTGGAGAAGTCAAGTGATCAAATGTGGCGCTGCAGTTGGTAGAAAGGATCATCGGATACCATGGGGGCAAAATTGATGATGTGCTCATCAAGGTTGGGAAGCTGATATTTCCAATGGACTTCCTTGTTATGGACCTTGAAGATTACCTATGCCAATAATCTTAGGTTGACCCTTTTAGCAACAAGTCGAACCTTGAATGACCCGGATAAGGATAAGCTGACCGTAAGGGTGAAGGACACACATGAGATCTTTAAACTACGTAATCGACCCAAGCAACCATTAGTCTTACAGGTGGTCAAATATGTTGCCGAGGAAGTTCAATTAGGGCAAAGGAGATAAAGCTTAAACATCTAGGGAGCCTTGCTCTAGAGAAGAACTCGAGGTTTGGAGGGCAAAAAGAGGATTTAAAGCCGGAAATTGCAAGGAGTGTAAGGTTGAAAGGCTCCAGCGTGAACCACCATGATCAATCCCTCTTTACGGTCTAACTAAGATTATAAATTAAGCGCTTGTTGGAAGGTAACCCACTTTTCTAACCCTTTTTTTATTATTGACTTATAGGTTGCATTATTTATAGGCACATTTCAATTCAATGTTGACACTTAGCCTAGTTAAAAGAAAATATTAATTGAGTTAAAAGAAGTTAAAATATGCACGTGACATGAAATTGGAGTTTAGGCATAAAAAAAGAACTAATTTTGACTATTTTGATTGTTTTCTTCTCTTCTACCATAGATATAATCTGAAGGAGCTTAACAATTTGCATTTTGAGATGTATTGCTAAATAGTTCCTCCACATTCAATGGCAAAATTCAAGGAGTACCTTATTTCTCCTTTCCCGTTCCCTTATATCTTTAGTTATGATTTAAGATATTGAGGACAATGTCGATTTTAAGTTTGGGGGTGGGAAAAAACTAAGTTTTTATTTTTCGTGTGTTTTTAAGTGTCTGTGTGTTTTTTTCATCATTACTTAAGTATATAATAGAAAAATACAAAAAATCTAAAATTGAAAAAATTAAAAAAAAATGTGAATATATAAATATAAATATTTTCTTGTTTTAGGTTGTGTGATTGTCTGGGTTAGATAACTTGGTCGACACTGATGATTATATTTGAGATTTGATGTTGATTTATGAACTGTGGATATTTACATGCTAGATTGATTGATGCTTAATCTTGTAAAATTTAACATTATATGTGCACTAGAATTGAGTTTGATAGCGTGATGATTTTGAGTTGATTCATAAGCTTGGTAGGTTATTTAGTAATACATAGATGCTATACCCAAAATATACTAAATTCTGTATCCTTAAGACCAAATTTATCATAGTTTAGGGACGATTTTACGGTTGTAAGATACTGATGTGAATTGGGATTCCATGTGTGAAAACTTATGTGTGGATTATCTTAGATTAATATAATAAAATTGGACGAAAGTCTTATGTTAGAGTTTAGTTTGCTTGAACAGGTGTTTAATGAACGACATTGCATTAATCAGGGTAATATATATATAACATCTCTTCGTAGGCTTTATGACTTAAGTTATTAAGCCCCAGGGTATCTATAATCTGATGCCCTATAATGATCTGATTTGTGAGTTATCGACTAAAAGCTCGTTAAATGTGCCATATAGAAAGTTTAAGGGAGAGAGTGCAAAAAAGAAAAATAGAAAATCTGAAAAAGTAGGTGCATGAAGTAGGGACGCACTAATTGCCCAGATTAAGCCTTGAACACTTATTTGAGAAGACTTGACTTTTGATGAACGATTATTAGTCTAGTCTAGTTCTAGAGGTTGAAGCAATCAAATAAGTGAAAAATCCTAGTTTACTGATGTGTTGACTTGTAATTTATAAAGTCCAACTGAATTAGAGAGGATGATGACAGTAATGAAAAAATCAATCTTAGATTGCCCACTGGGAAAAAAGTTAAAAAAAAAAAAAGTTTCGTAGTATGAGAATCATACAAAAGGTAAAAGGATATATTTAATTGGAATTGAAGGAACTTGTAAATTCATGATTGTCTATTTAGGTTTTCATACACACTTCGATTTTGCATTGGAGGAGTAGATATTGGTTGATATTGTGACTTTGAAGCGATTTGTAGATTTAATAGTGTAATTTCAAAGAGTGAGGTAAAAAGCTAGATCGTCTAACCAAGTGTTTTTGCATGATTGTGTGTTTGTTGTTATTTAGGTTATATTTTTGTTTGAGGACAAACAATGTTTCATAAATCAATTGTCAATCGCACAAGTTATATTTCAAATTTTTAATCAAAAATTGAGACTCATTTTTTGGCATGGTAAACATCCGAATTAGAAAAGTTCTACCTAGCAAAGTTGTATCACTTTGAGTTAACTTTCCAATGCAATTTTAATCTCCTCAATTGGATATCGGAAGTAAAAGTTATGACTAAAATACTAATTATTGTGTAGAGACCAAAAACATGCACACGCGAAGGTAATTTTCCTTATTTAATTTGAACTCTTTTGGAAATCAATTTGGATGTGATTTTCAATCAATTTCCTACTCCTACTAATGCTTAACAGTAGAATAAATATTAGAGACCTCTCATATACATCTCATACTACAATATTCCATCAATTTTTATCATAAAAGAGCGGCAAAATCATATATTGTGAGAATATTTCAAAGGCGAAATTTAAGAACTCATCAATTGGAGATTAAACATGTAATTTGTGGATAAAGAAGTGAAAGAACTATTGAAAATTTAAGGAGATTACTTTGAAGAAATTCAAAAACATTAAGATTCATATTTTTTCATTCATTAATTCACAATCCTGAGTGATGTTCTATACATTTAACATGTTTTCTTGTTATTCTAATATGCTAGACTAGTTTTATACATTATTAGGATGAGATGAACCCTTATTATGATATTTTCAGTTTTTAATTAATTATTTTGACTTTAATTTGGTCTGATTTATGGATGTTTATTATCGTTTTTATCCTTCTTTTCAATTGTTCAATCACCAACTGAATTGTTCATGGATTTTATTGTATACTTTATATGGTTTCAATAGGTGTTCTAGCATTCGTTAATGTATTTATCATGTTTGCATATTTCATTGACAGATAAAAACGTCACATGAAGGGAATATATTTGATCACTATCGAGAGAAACTTTTAATTGAATTAGGGGCATTCACCGACAAGAATAAATTCAAATTGTCACTTTAATTGTTACACTAAAAATGGAATAACAAGGGAGATTCGACATCTTAATAATGCATCTCACATATTTGAAAAACAGATTTACTTGCTTTCAGTGGTTTAACTGATAATTTAGGGATTAATATAGAAAAATCACTACAACTTGTTTTCTATTCGATTAAAGTTGCAATTAATTTTAACTCGATCAAACACACAGTTCTCGTGTATTCGACACTATATTCATCATCATATTATTTAATCACAATCCAGTGTACCTGGACGTTTTCAAAGGGTCATAGCGCATATAGCATCCCCACCTATCACCATCACCAGTACCTATTTCCACCACTACAACTGCTATAGATGCAGGTTTGCACTGCCACCACATCTCACTATCAAATCTATACCATCATCATGACTAAAATCCCTGTCATCTGTACAAAATAACACCCCACCGTTAAATCATTTAAATGTCATTGATCTAGGCAGTAATTGCAAAATGATTCTTTTCGATGAGAAACGTTGATCAATTTCAAATTCTAAATAATCAACTTAACCAAGACTGTTAAAATCGTGACTTGGATCTACCATCCTACATCTTTCAAGTGTAGTTGCTTCTAGGCAAACTTCCTGGCTATTTTTGCACCTCTACCTTATTTTTTCACTGAGTGATCATGCTTGATGAGTTGATGCACCTATACATGTTACTTTTATTACTATATTGGGAGTTACTCCCACAATTAAAAAAAGGACATGGATCAAGTCAAGAATCACAATCTTTTATGATCGCTACTAGGACCGATTCTAAATTTTGATGATAGTATACCATCCCACGATCCATATAATAATAGGTTGTGATTTTTTAAATGCACTAAATTGGGCTATGGTACTAGGCTTATTTATTTCGTTAAAGGGATAGTTTCTTTTGAATAAGTAGCATAATATAGTCCAAGTCTAAGAATTATTAAAAAAATAAAGAACATCAAAAAATGTAAAATCCCTAATTCAAATCCCAAATCAGCAATTTAGCATTCGAATATGACATAAGTTCGTTTTTCAAATTTGATAAAATAAAATTACTGTGGGCCTAGTTAAAAATTGTTTGTCGTGGTTGTGTTGGTGTTTATTTCATTAATGGGATAGTTTCATTTGAACGAGTAACATAATATAGTCCAAATCTAAAAAGTATCAAAAAAATCAAAGACCGTCAAAAAAATGTAAAATCCCAAATGCAAATCCCAAATCAGCAATTTGGCATTCGAATAGGACATATGTTCGTCTTTCAAAATTGATAAAATAACGTTATTGTGGACCTAGTTAAAAATTGTTCATCTTGGTTTGTATTCGTTAATTGTGAACCTAGTTAAAAATTGATAATTTGTTCTTAGACTTTTTAATATTTTTTAATGATAAAATTATCATTAATTTAGGGCTTGTGTGATAACATTTGATAAAAATTTATCATATTTTGAAAAAAAATAAAAATTGACAAATTTATGATTAAAAGTTGATTAAAATTGCTAATCTTATGAAATATGTGGCTAAAATTGAAGTATGATAGATTCAAATTTATAAAATTTATCAATGTTTTATCAAATATACTTAATGGGATCTCATGATCCTTGATCCAATTCGACTATCCGATTCAAAAGTTGTCTTCATCGAATCGAGTCAAAATTACAATCCTCATAAACAAAAGATTCACAATTAACTTTGAGGCATCGTATTTAGAAGTGGTAAGAGATGGCAATAGTGGGCGACTTGTGCTTATATAAGGAGAAGGTGATGGTGGTCTTTGATAATGTACGTAGGAAGTAG
The DNA here is from genome assembly GCA_903798385.1 of Fraxinus cuspidata. Lineage (NCBI taxonomy): Eukaryota > Viridiplantae > Streptophyta > Magnoliopsida > Lamiales > Oleaceae > Fraxinus > Fraxinus cuspidata. Next base: position 25,197 of record CAIGRP010018353.1, read on the forward strand.
TCGGCAGTTATGTGCTAGCAAATGTAGTGGTGGTGGATACTTAACTATGTTTAATTTTTAGACAAACACAAAAGATTTATGCTCAGCCAAATCAAATTCCATTTTCGGTAGCCACCTATGGAGCCTTGAATAACCACCTTTCCGCTCACCAAGACCGTCGGATCCGAACACCACCGATCACATCGACTAATAATACATCAATTAGTCTTGATTTTAATCAACTATGTCTAGTAATAGCGAATCCAAATCTGTTTGCCTCAATTTGTGAATCTCGTGACATGGAATCAGTAAATTGGCTTCAGTCGAGTCTTCCTCATGTCCTTATATCCATGGGTAATACTTCAATTTCATTAATTTTTCCAGAAATCGCCCCAATTTCAGACTCAAAGTTCGCCCCCTTCTTGCACGAATGAACGTTATCATTCCCACTTCAATTGGTCAATCTACTGTGCTCTAATCCAATACAATCCCATACAACTTTGGGTCATGATTTAATTGATCCTAATGGTACGCAAAATGAGGCAGCCAATTTAGCATTCCTGGGCAGATTAAGGTCCTTACATCCCTCCCATTGAACTCAACAACTCCAAAAACCCCTAAGGTTGTGAATTTGGTTTCCAATTTGACAGTAATTGAAGCACCGAAAAGCGTGCCTTCGCACAAACATCAAGAAACTCTACTAGCAGCTGTTCTTCATGTTCTCCAGCTCTATAATTATCAAATCGATCGCATTAAATCACATCTAATTCCAAATACCCAGGTTTTTCCTCCTCAGACTATGCGTGTGTATCACGCGCCAACCCGTGTTGTACCATAAGGCACGGTTATTGCTTCTGAGAGTTCTACTCAAGCTAGGTTGCCATCAGCTGGTCAAACATCACAGGGTTAGGATAAGAAATCATATGCTGCAGCCCTTTCAGGAAAACCTGTTCTCTCTCAAGCAGAAAAGAACTAGAGAAAATCTTTTGCACCTATCCTTCGGGCCCTAGAGGATTCCAACGATCATAGGCTTGCTTCTAAGGAACCTTTCATGCATATGGTTGAGCCTACTATTGCATTTACTGAGGAGGATGAAGAGTTGTTATCTGAGCCATACAAGTTTACACTTCTTGGCGAATTCTCACACCGTAAGCCCTCAATGGTTAAGGTACCCGATAGCTTTTAGAAATTTGGTTTTTATGGTGATTTTATGATAGGACTTATTGATGTTACACATATTCTGATTCATTTGGTGTACAAGGATGACTACTCAAGGTTATTCCTCAAACCCACTTAGTACATTGATGGATGTCTGATGCGAATTATTAAATGGACGCCTAGTTTTATCCCACAACATGACACCCCTATTGCTCATGTCTGGGTCTTCTTTCCTCTATTGCCCAATCACTTTTGGGCCAAGAGCAGTTTATTTGCATTAACTAAGACAATTGGAGTACCGCTTCGCATTCATGAGGCGACATTAGATCTACGCCGACTTAGTGAGGTTCGGGTATGTATTGAGGTTAATTTGGAATATAAGCTTCCTAACAGGATTTGGATTGATAGGGAAAACGTGGTGGATAATGGCAGACTATTCTCCATGAAAAGAAGCCTGACTATTGCTTTCGATGTAATTACTTTGGGCATATTGATGAACACTATTATTTTGGATCACGTCCAGTACCACTACCTACTGTAGTCACACTTGAGGACTGTGCTCCTAGGCTTACTGATCAGGCCAAGGACAAGGGTAATGAGTACTTGTTGAGCCTCATACGTGATGGGTTCTTGCCCGCAAAGATCAGCAAGGATAACATATTACTAATACTCCAAATAATCAGATTCAGTCTATCTCACAGCCTGTACCACCAATTACTATAGTTGACATACCAGTTCCAGATGGAACACATGCTCAAGTTATTATTATTATTAGATTTATTTTTTGCATAATTTTTAGTCGCCTCTCTATTTTCTCTCTTCCACTCTAATTTTTCCTCTCTTGTTCGTCCATATGGTTTGAAATTTGAAACTTCCCATAAAATTATCGAACTCACTATGCTTCGTAACAAGTGCTTCATCTACCAATGGGTACTCTACTCCATCAAAGTCTCTAGGGTTTCCTCTGGGCTCCTTTCACGCCTATCTTTTCTATTTCTCGTCATATCAACTTCAACTACCGAGACATTTGGTCAATTTCAACACTAGGATAATGCCTATTTTGCATCCTAATATTAGGGCCTCTTCTAGGTTTGCAATCAATGCATCCCACCTATCCAATCTATCCTTAAATTCCCCACACATCACATTCTTCCTCTCAAAATTTTGTTGCATTGCCATGAAGAATTGATTATTCTCCTCCCTAGATGCAGGTCTATCCTTTTCCAACAACCTATGAACTAGAATAATATTTTCCTCACATGTTACTTAATTTTGATTTTTCTCTCTAATAATCTCATCACTCTGGCTTTTTACTCTCAACAATTTCTTGCAAGTACTTTAACGAACTAATTCGATCTAAATCAAAAGAAATCACCACTTGTGAAGTTCAAACAAAGAATTTTAGAACGAATTTGACTCTTGAAAGACTCGCAAAAAGAAGAAATTGAAACACCAATATAAAATTTAAGAAAGTGTTTCTTGAATTCGAGCCTCGTCTTTTTTTACGAAAATATTGACTCCAAATGATAGTCTAGAAGTTGAATCGAATTCTTGAATGAATTTATGTTTTAAAAAATTTCAAGAAAGTGGTTCTTGATATCTAATCGGACAATTTTTGGCTTGGAAATTTGATTTTCCCATTGTTGAAACTTTTTTCGGACCGTAGAATTTTTATTTATTTTTATTTTATTTTTTTGCAATATTCGATTTTTTTTTTTAGAGTAAATGTGCGAAAATTCAACAAAAAGGCCAAAACGTCGAAAAAGCATTTATTTGGGCACTAATCTAATGCACAAACTCTTCTTGAATAATTACGGTGTTTTTATTGGATTGAAAGACTCAAAAGATAAAGAGATCTAAGAAGATTCAAGAACAAGATGATAAACAACAAAGAAAGCGAAGATTTAGTATAAAACAATTGTGGAAATTAGAGATGTAACCTTGAGTTTAGAGCCAAAGCGCTCTGATACTAACTGATGTAAACTCACGTAACAATAGTAGCTCCGAAACCGACAAGAGATTGAATCACAACCCAAGAAACCTAAAATCCATGTTTGAAGCTTGACCCAATAATTTTTAAAATAAAAGAACCAAAGTTATGAAAGAATTACAAAAACTATGAATCTTGCTTTCTTGAGCGTCACAAATATGAAATATTTGATAAGTTCGAAATTAAGTTCAATAAAGAACAAGAAGAAATCAAATCTCGTTATATTAATTCTCTTAATAATGTGTTGTTTTTACAATAAAAAGAATGAATCCTATTTATAGGAAACTCATAAAAACCTAATTAAAATGGAATTATATCAAAAAGATATAAGAACAAGAGTCGTCCAAAAAATTGACTTCTAGAGAAAATCTGAAAATACCTAAAAATGAACTATACTACCGCAAAATTTAACTCCCGTCCACGTTTTGTTTGGGAATAGTATATACGACAACATATTTATCTGGTTGGCTTCCAATTTTGTTTTCTTCATTCCAATGCATCCAACTTGTTTCCACCTTCGTGCCCAACTTGAAACTTGGTGTTTTACTTGCTAACTTCAAACTCTTGACCTCCTTAGCTTGAACAAGTAAATGCATGGCTTTATTTATCTTATTTCCTAGCGTTCTCATCATTGGTTCCTCTTATAGTTGAACCGAACATTTGTAAGTTTGTTGCCCTCCATGGATCCTATATTCTCTCTCTCTTCAAGGAAATTCCTCCCGGAATCTTGACCTGTATTAAAAAGAGAAAGATCAATAATATTAAAAGTAGTAAATGCCTAATACTCACCTCTAAAATCCTTCTTGTAGACATTATCATTAATCATAATTTAGACCCCCTTTGAAAACATGCCTTCCTCAATTTCACCCAAACCCAACCATCGGGTTCAAATGTAATTCGCCTCTTTCTTTGAACAGCTTGAGATGCATTTTGTTCAATCTTCCTTCTATCTAAACCACCTCTTTCAACAATAGATAAATGAATTAAATTCAAATAAAGTTAGTCGATTAAAACCATAGACAATGTCAAAATGAGAAGTAGAAAATTAAGTGTTTGGTCCCCTAACTTACTCCATAAATTCACCTCAAAATAGTTAAGCAACTCAAAATTGACAAAATATTTTTCATACTTTAAGACATTCACAACATATTTCAATTACATTTTATATCCATCTAAACTCTTGCAATATACTAGGATGTCATCTAACTTTGACATGGGATGATGATAGGTTACCATTAGTGAACAGTTTACCACCATGTTTCCTCCGTTCTTCAAACTCCCCAATTGTTTTCGAAACTCCTTTGCCTCCTCGAGAAACAAGTAATCAACCTCGTACAACATAGAAATATCCAAACAGGGTAGGGTTGGTTAGTCTCATCAATCTGCAACTTAATGCAATGACTGGGTGGTAACCCAATCGGCATGTCCTCAAGAATCAAGTCTTTAGAACCCTGCAATAAAGAAAGAGCCAAATTAGGGAGAAGTTTGTTAGTTCTCAATAACACCCTTTCAATTTCACTCTCTTTTTAAAGGAAGCTTACTTTTTTTCTAAATACTCACTTTCTTTTCTCTATTGTGATTCCACTCTTTTTTTGTTATTTTCAGCAACTCCTCCAATTTTTTTCACTCTTTATTTCTTTTT
>CAIGRP010018373.1:0-10754 GCA_903798385.1 Fraxinus cuspidata
TAAATCCGAACTGAAACACTTACGCCTACCTTGTAGAAGAACCGGACACATCCGTCATTCACGATGGATGTAAAGGCTCGCATTCCGCATTCACTACATCTCACAATCCACCTCGCTACACCTCTACCAAAATCTTTTGTAAGGAAATCTATCCAAAATCAAGTCCCTAACTGATTGATGGGACGTGTGACAGGCTTCAAACTGTCAACTCAGTTAACATGTCAGAAATAATTTAATGCCCTCCAACCTATTGATTGACAGAATGATGCCTATGAAGGAACAGTTCAGCCAAGATCTGGAGCCACCTGTCCCCTTATCCAACGGTTCTCCTCCTCCACTATCCAGTATAAATATCCCCACACAACGGTAGAAAAGATACTCTGGTCTTAACACAAGAGAGACTCTTAGAAATATATATATGCATTCAAAACCCCATTCCTGCAACCATTTTCACCGTCGGAAGCCACTTTTTNCCACTTGCTAGTATAAATATCCCCACAGAATGGTAAGAAAGGGTTGGAATCTGAAATCTTGGCATCCTAGTTTCTAACACAAAAGAGCTCTTTAATATTTTTGTACGCATTCCCAACTCCGACCCGTGACCACTTCACCGTCGGATACCACTTTCCGATCGACCAAAATACTGACTTGACCGTCGGAGTGCTCGTGGCCGCTTCCACCCCCACTGGAAAAGGCCAGAGTGACTAACGGTATGCTACTATGCGCAGAAAAGAGCTTACGTGGAATCTCGTTCTGTTGGCCACGTGTTGGAGCCATTTTCCGATGTCAACCTTATATACAACTTATTTCTAATAAACAACTTGCTTTCTAATAAATTTTTGACATATGAGAGTCAAATTAAACAGAGAAGGATGATGGTTACAAACATTTCATAAGCTAGGGACTCGAGGTGTCAGAAATGAGAAGTTTGGGACTGTATGTGCAATTTCTCATTATATATATACTCATCCCCTACCTCTGAGCAAAGTAGCAGATCTGCCAAGAGACAGGTTTACCTTCTTTAAATCTACTGTTATGAATCATGGGAGAACCATATCCCATGAGTTAGCGATAGTGATGTAAAAAAGGCTAGATGGCTCGAGCTTGGCCTGGAAAAAGCCTGAGCAGGGCAGGCTTGTGACTCGGTGGCATCGAGCCGAGTCTCGGGCCCAGCCCCATTTGGGACGTCGGCTCGAGCCCGAGCTAACCTGTGGCTCGTCACCGGCCCGTTTCACAGGCCTAACCGAGTCTTAAGAAAAAAAAATTAAAAAAATACAGTTGCCTCTAAACGTAGAAAGCTAAAATTGCAACGCAGGCATCTGCCTTTTTTTAGGTGTATTTTTTAAATATATTATTATTTAATTATTATTTATAATACGTATAAATTGCACCAATTTTAAATACATTATAAAAATTATAAATTTGTAACAATATTTAAAAAAAAAAAAACCTGAGCCGCTTGGCCCCTTAGGCTCGAGCCGAGCCTCTTTTTTTTTGCCGAGCTTTTGTTCGGCTCGACTCGGGCCCAAAAAAGCTCGGAGCTATTTTACTCGAATCGAGCTCGAGCTTTGAGTTTCGACTCGGCTCGGCTCGTTAGCGATTTAAGTTGGAAAGTTAAGTGAGCCCATATAAACTCACACAGAAGTTCATTCCATACAACAACATCATGATAACTTGTCTCCAACCTTTCATAAATTATCAAACTCAAACCTCATAAAGTTTCCGTTCAATAATTTGATAAATTTATGTAAAATGACCTTACTCTTTAAATCAAATAAACAAAATAAAGTAACCAAAAAAGGAAGAAAAAATGAAGAGAATAATAATTTAAAAAAACTAAAAGACCAAATAAATAAATAAATATCCGAAAAAAGTGTCCCACCTCACCACTTCCATGCTTTCCCGCTGAATCTCTAATCCCAAGCCAATTTCCCTATTACGAAAATTCTCGATTTCTAGTTGGATTTAAATTTTGAGATAACCTGTCATGCAAACAAGTGTAAAGATAATATTATTCATTTTTTCTGTTGGTTTCATTTGTTTTGTAATGGACATTTGATTTTGTTAATTTCTCAAAGGCTGAGACAAAAAAAAAAAATAAAAAAAAAAAATTAAAAAGGGTTGGGGTAGGTTCGTGAACTTAAGTTTTGGGATAATTAGCGCAATTTACCAATTAAATTTGTCAAATTTACAGTGAAGGACGTTCACTTTTCTTTCACCATTCCCATCCCTCTCATACACACGCATGCGCGGGGAAGAACTCCCCTACATTTCAATATTATAAGCAATCGCCAATTTCATGATTTTTTTCTGGAATTTCAAGGGGATGGGGCGTTCTGGAATATGAAAAGGTGCAATCTTGCTGTTGCTTCCGGTGCCGAATTTTAGCTGGACTAAGGTTGGGTCAGTTTGTGGCAAACAGCTCGAGGGTGACGGCATGAAGGGGGCTCACCACAATGCCATTGAAAACTTCTTTCTTGTTGATTGTGAAGGTAGAGAGATTTATTTTCGATACATTTTTGTTGATTTTGACTGGCTTGCTGGTTTGAAAATGCACTTGAGGTAATTTTATTTCTACCACTTGGAATTTATTATGGATTTCTACCTGTTCAATATTTATTATTAATTTGTTTGGTGTTGAGAAGTGCCCTTTTTCGCAGGTTCGAATAATTTACTATCTTCAGCTGGTAATGTAAATTTTGCCTTGTGGAAATTATCCTTTTTGATGTAATTGAATTTTTCGTTGAACAATTATCCTTCTGGATGGAAATTATTTTCTTTCGTTACTTGAGGAAATAACTTTTCTTGTAAATTGTAGGAGAGACATTTTGCCATCTTTGTTTGATTAAGCTTCCTTTGGCTATTAGTTTCTTTTCTAATTAGATTTAGCCGTTGATCTTAGTAGCTGTCAGGTAAGGATTGCTGCAGCCTACATGTTCACATCTTATGAAGTTGGGTCGCAAAGGTAAAACACAGCAACTTTGGCCTGTGCGCGAAACAGGAATCTAAAATTGTTAATCATCTACACAATTAATTTCTGATATTTTCTCTCTTATTTTTGGAAGTGCATTAACATGCCATGATCCCCAACACGCACACCACAAACTTTGTGTATGTTAGCTTATAAGGTGTCTTGGTGGAGTAGATGATTTTAAGGTGTGGAATAGACGATTGTTTGTATTTCTTGGGACTGCAATTTATTATAACTGAGATTTTAGTCTCGCTACAATTTGCTTTACTGTAAGTTCTTTGGGAGTCGAAAATATGTTGTAATTGATGTTTCAAGTTGAAATAATAACCCAATTCTTTAAGAATTTGGGCATTTTTCTCCTGAATTTCAGATAGCTTTTTAGCTTTAAAGATTTGAAATTCCCAGAATTCTAGTGCTGCCACAGTTTAGTGGCTGAATGACAATGAGGAACCATCAATTACCATGAACCCAACTCACCTGCAGAAAATGGCACCCACAGTTTAGTGGCTGAATGACAATGAGGAACCATTAATAACCATGAACTCAACTCACCTGCAGAAAATGGCACATCTGCCAAATAAATAGATAACATAAAAATACCCTCTACACTAATTGATGAAAGTTTTTTGTGAAAAATCAAAGAAAACAATCTGTGAAGGCAAAATGGTAAATGTGAATATTGATGGGAAAAAAGCTGTTTCTCACCCTGATGGTTGAGTTGAATTGGAACTGTGTAAAAATTATGAGTGTGGGATTAAATGTATATGGTACTATTATAATGATAATATAATCGTAATCTTCGACGATCTCCATAATCTTATTCAGTCTCATTGACAATGTGATGATGGAGTTTATGAAGGATTTTAAGGGCGCAGCCCAAATCCTTCAATAAGGCGGCTATACTCAATTTACACCTTACTACCTAACTTGGTATTGCCTGCATGCATTCACCATAAGCAAACAATGTAAGTCCCAATATATCAGCCATGGAAGATATTGTGCTTCGGATGTTGAACAACATTCTAGAACTAATTATGAAGGAAAATACGTCGAGACAGCTATGTGTGTTTAGAGTGGCAAACAAGACCAAAAAGCCATGGGTCTGGTGGGGACTATCTTACTGATTTTCAAAGTAGATCCCCCTTGATGCAGTCGAAGCGTGAAGAATCTAAACACAACTATCTAAAACCACTCAAATACCCTTAGATTAACGATTGAACATCAATAGTCTGGAGAAAACTCTCACAAGTATGTAGTTTATTCAAAGATAACAAATAGACGAACTACAAAATAAGTGACTACTAATAGAATCAAACTATCTCTACTGCAATTAAAATAAAACTAAAGAAACAGAATGGTCGGATCCTGCTCTTGAGGCAGCTAAATGTCGTACCTACATGGAATCTTCATGCCTTTACCCACTGCTTTTCCTTTTTTCCAAAAGGGCGGTCCCATTTGTCTTAATAAGCAATCGCAGTGTTATTATCTTCCCATGAATGAAAAACAATATAAGAAGGAACGTTCCCATGGTGTTATCAATTAAATCTTTAGAAGTAGCTAATATATTATATATATAGTAGCGCTTGCCATCACTTAGAAACTCTACACCCCCCCTGTGGATAACTATCTTCGTCTTCTTCTATCATTCTAAACCTGTATGTCATTTTCAACGAATAATCATATGTCAGGGCTTTATCTGAAAAAAGATTTAGATTTGCATGCTTGTCTCTAATGCTGATTCATACAATTATGTTCCCTAAGAACAACAAGTACTCAAGTAAGAGTTTGCACTCATTTTCAAAGTTGCTTTTATTTAAGTATAATATAAGTTTTCATAGGACAGTAATCATGTAAAATGTTTTAACTTTGTATTGTTAATTGTTTTTACTTCTAAAATATGCACCTATAGGTTTCAGGTAAATTGTATGATACCCTGTGGTAAATGGTATGGTATTTATGGGAGATGGTTACAACTCTTACACTGGTTTTCGAATTAATTTGATTTTTCTTTTTTGTAAATGAAATAGTTTCCATTAGAAGTGTCTACAATTTTATCATAAAGTGTCTTCTAGGTGTAGCCGTTTTCTGGAGCGTTTTTAATGATCCCGAATTCTGAAAATAATTTCTACTGCAATTGCAACTAACCAACACAGCTTATGAAATTTAGAATGATAGAACATGGAAACAAAAGAAGTATGCAGTGTTCTTTTTGAATAATTTCAGAGACTGCATCAATAATTCAAATAGTAAAACTCTTTTGGATAATTCTATAAATTCTACATTGAGAACTCAGAATTTCAAAGCCTTCTATGGTTGTTTTTATGGCTGCTGTTTGGGTTATTGATTGGATTGTCTATGGCTGCTGTTGGAGCATATATTGTATTCAAATACAGCTTCTGGGGAAGTTTATAAGATATATTTTATATGTGTTAGTTTGTTATTTTAACCTTCTCGGCTTACGTTAGATTTTCTGCAGAACTCTTGATGCGGAAGTGTTATTGAACATGATGGCGGGCCTATTGCTAATGGGGTTGATCCCCGAATGAATAGTGCTTGGGCTGGATTCCCTAGCGTGATCTGGGTGATATAGGGTCTGATTGCACATCTCCTATCAACTATACCTTTTGGAAAAAGTGGTTACAACTTCCTACATCAATTGGTATCAAGAGTTGGGTAGTCCCGTATTTGATTTTCCTACGAGAAATGGGTTGGGTCTATTGCATAAGGGGGTTGGCTCCCAAACAAATAGTGCTTCGTGTAGATTCCCATTCCCAATCCTTGGTGATATAGGGGTTTAATTGTGCCTCTCCTATCTGCTATAACTTTTGGAAAAAGTGGTCCATCAAATCCGATTGCCACTTGCTCTTTTAGGATGTAAACATAATTTATTTCACAACAACTGGTATTTTGGTTAATGGAATCGAATTAAGAAATGAGTCGACACATGACCTTGCAGTGGTAATATTTCTTATGAGGAAAAATAGTTGTGGAATTTTTATTTTGGGATTCATACGTGATGCTCAACCAAACACAAACTAGACCGTTTAGTATCTAATTAACCTTTTGCTTATACTACGCTTGCTGGCACCATAAATAAGTACGAATAACTGGACAAGATCCGGAGAAAAACCTCAAGAATGAAGACTTTAAAAGTTTGTCGAACATTTCAGAAATGCCAAGGAGACTTCGTAAAAGTTTTAGCACACAATCATTAAAATGGGAAAATGATGTTTTGAATAGTGAATTTTTTGGAGAATGTGGTTAAAAAGTGGAGAAAAGTTTTAGGTTTATGTACAAAATATTTTATTATGTGAATGTGTGGTTGAAAACGAGTATTGAATAAAGAGTTTTGTTTTAATGGTGGTCAAATTGGGGCTTAGTTGGTGGACGTATCCTTTGGTGGTTGTTGTGCATAGGCGATGCTAGTATAGATGGATCTCCTGTTTATTCTTTTCTTTCTATTTTTGAGAGAATGACCTCTTGATCTATTTATCAATGAGTTGGACATGGGTGGTCTCCATTTTCAACTCGTCTTTAATTTATCCGATTGAAATTGCATATTCAATTTATAGGAGTTTTTGTTATTATCAATTTTTTTCCCTGTTTTTGGGAGGGGTTATACATGCTTGAAATGTTCATTAGTCTACTAGATGATTTCAGATGCAGCATCACTAATGGTTTGACTTTCTCTGGATCTACTACTGAACCAGTGTTAATTTTTAACCATATTCTTATACTAACTTGAAAAGTTCTTTATGTTCTTACATTTTTCTATCTGGTTGATTGTCTGTCATACATGGATTCGGAGATCCCAGCTATAATGTCACACCACATGCCTCTGGACAGCCAAAATGAAGTTCCAAATCACGTTGATGAAGATCGTGCTTGATAGTGAAGCTCAACCATTATTCTTCTGTGACGGTGATGCTTTGGGATTTATATATCTCTGTAAAGTTTTGAAGGACATCAGAGGTTTTGAAGGTAGATTTATATATCTCTGTAAAGTTTTCTGGAGATAAGTGGAACAAGAAATTATCGTATTTCCCTAAAAATGCGACACATCCAAGTCTGGATAAAATTCTTTGGTACGAAAGAAATGGATTGGGTTACTCGTGTACATTTCAGCGTGTCACAGGTGTATTTATTCCTTGATATAATGCGATCATGTTAACGAACCTTCATTGTGATTGCATGTTTCCCGAGTTAACAATAAATATTGTATTAATTATGTCCATCTTCAACAAATGATATATTCAAATATCCTCTGTGCTTTCCTGTTTGATCTATAATTTGGAACAACCAGGTATCAAGTTAATCTGATTATATTGGTTGTTGACATCTTATTTTCTAACCTGTCTGTGGAATACTGTATCATAGATCCCAAGAAGCATCTGTGTGTGCCTGTTTTAACATATATAAAAATAAGCATAGAAAGGTCGCCGAAATAAAATTCTTATGGATCAGTTCCAAAGTATTTAACCAACTTGCAAGAGAAATGGATCTTACATTACATTACATGCCTTAAGAGTTGACTGTCCAACTTTGTGTGCCTGTGTGTATTAGTGTTTGCCCTCGGACTGGAAATTTGAAATGAAAGCAGCATTCTATGATATTGCAACCCCTCGGGCTGCTCCTCTCCCCAAACACACAAATTTCTTGGAGTAAAGTTACTTCTGTTAGCTTAATTCCTGCTTAAATTGGAGGTTATTTGTCTATTCTGTTGGTCTTTTTGACAGAAAAGTAGTTACTTTTACCCTTGGGATATTTGTCTAGACAATATTGTGCATTTGTATTAAGATTTAAGAGATTAAGTTGTAATGGTAGATCAATCCTATATCATGAAGGTTATCATTTAGCTTCGAAACTGTTCCAGTAATGATCAAGCATGAAACCTTGGGAGTGTTACGTGATTATACCACCTGAATGATAGTGAATTCTCATGCCTGGACAGATATTGTATTTACTAATATGCTTTATGTATATGTTTACTAGACACTATTAAATAAATACTAATAACAGTATTGTTGAATCTTATCCAATATTGCTTACCAAACATGTTATGTATGTACATATGTGCATGTTCACGTACGTACATATATACATGTTTACACACTTGGATGTTGAGGGCGCCCCCCAAAAATCAGGAAGACAATGCTCATCAGGTACACGAGCCATGACAGCCATTAAATATCTTATTAGATTTAAATTGATCAAGAATCATAAGTCTAGTCCTGGTCAATGATTTATAGCCTTTTTTTTCCTTTCAAAAAAAAAAAATGATTACAAAATGGAAAACCAACTTTTTATGCATATTCACAGACAATGAGGCTCCTTTATGCCTTTATTTCCAAGGTTTGTTTTTGGAGTGCCAATCTTGAGATCAAGTCCTATGTCTATTCCATTCTGGGCAATAGGAGCGTGAGTCCATAGATCATCAGAACTCAAAAACTGCATATGCAAGAAATGAAAAGCCAGCATTAGGATTCCAAGTCCCTTATTTTTCCAACTAATCAAATGAGCAGGAAATTTTTTAACCATTATTTCCCCGAATAAATCTTGATTCGATGAATCAAATGAGCAATAGTAATGTTTAATTCCTTGGTCAAATCGCTTATACCATTGTTTAGGTGATTATTTAGAGATGACAATAGGATGGGGGTGAGATTTTTAAAAGGCAAGTTGGGATCAGAATATCTTCATTTGCCGCTTGTTTACTATTTTTTAAAATAGGATTTTAATTTAAAACAGTAAAAAGAAGATGGAAAATAAAAAAATAAGAGTCGGGAATGATTTGAAATGGGGACCATGTTGGTCGGGTCGGGGGGGGGGGGGGGGGGACGCATTTTGCCATCCCTATCAGATTATTTCAACCCATATAGTGATTTCTTTAATTTAGAAAATCAATTTTCTTTCTGGCAATTTTGAATTCCTCTTATCAGGTCATAACTTTCATCTTCCAAACCACCATGTAAAAGTGAGGCCTTCAAGTTGAACTAGTTTAATACCAAATTTGGCTACGCAGGCCAATGAAATTTGAAGGGAAGACTGCTTTACAACTGGAGAGAATATCTCATTGTAGTCAATACCTTCCTTTTGAACAGAGTCCTTGAGTACCAACGTTACCTTGAATCACACCATTCTCTTATTAGGATCCATTTACTTCCAGTTTGCCTTCTTTCCCTTGGATAACTGAGATAACTTCCAAAGCCTATTTATAAGAAGAGACTGCATCTCTTTACCCATCGCTCTCCTCTACTGATCATATTCTGAACTTCTAATTGCTTCATTTCAAGTAGAAGGAATTTCATCTATAAGTGGAAGGGCATAGGCCACTGTCGTCTTTATCCGCGTAAATGAAGAACTTTGTGCCATCTTCCAACGCTGTTATACTCGAAAACAACTAATTCACATGTCGAACCATGGACTATGATATCACTTTTTGAGAAAACCCTAGTCATATATTGCTATTAGAATAACAATGAAGCTGATAAATCCCGATTGCAAAAGAAAGGAATAAAAAAAGAGAACATCAAATTTACAAGCATGGGTAAAATTTACCTATTCTCTAGGTATCTTAAAACCACTTCACTAACTTCAAGAGAAATATTACAAACTTTAAACCAATATAAAATTACACACAAGTTGCTTACGTCCACAATGGGCATTATAACTACTGCCTATAGTGGACAAGAGATCAAATCCATCATACACCAATATCAACTAGAAAAGAAAATTATGCCTATGTTTGAGTTCCACTTTTGTCAAAAACTCATTTTTAAATCACATTCTCCCATAAAATAATTGTACAAGTAAACTCAAAACTTTCTATATTTTTTTAACCACACATTCTCCAAAAATCATTATTTCAAAACTTATTTTCTCAAAAATAAAAATAAAAATTAATAATAATAATAATAGATTGCGTTTGAATCTCATTAAAAGGAGAATATAATTTTTGGAATAGTGATTGATAGGAAAATATGTGGTTAAAAAATATAGAAAATTTTAGATTTGTGTAATATTATTTTATTTGAAGAATGTGTAGTTGGCATGAAGAAATAATAAAAAAATGAGAATAAGAATACGTGTCAAACATTGGCTAAATGGGCTCAAACGGGCAAATATTTAAAAGTGCTATTTGTTCCGTAGAGAGCTCCACTACTCATTTTCTTAGTTGTATCCAGTACAATGGGTGAAATGCTCTTTTTATAGTTGCCGAACTAGACCTTCATTTTTACTAAGGTTTTGATGTGGGATAAAAAAAATAAAGCTAATAAGCCAATTACTAACAGTCGATTCAATCCTTAGATTTCAATTTTACTCAAACAAGCATAATTTCTTAGCATTTTAATTTACTTTATGTGGTACAGCAACAAACAAAACTTAACATTTTCACAACGTTGAAAGTAAGTTAAGGTAAGATAAGTTTCTCAACCAATATGTCTAAAAATACGATCTAAGCCTAGTTCGAACTGTCTTTCAAACCTATTATTTTGATTAACCTGTAGACCATCAAATTTATGGGAAAATTGCACTATTAAATTGTTTGAGATATATAAAAACCAATTTAGAATTATTATTCAATTATAACAGTTGATAGTGTTGAGAAAATTGTGATTTGTTTATAAAAATATACTTATTAATAAGATAAAATAGTAATTAAACAACAAGCAAAGAAATTGAGTCTAGCAATCAAGACTTTGGAGAGTCGAGTTGAAAATATTGTCCTAAAGTCATATTAAACTCCCTTTGGGTAAGTACTGTTGGAATTAATTTAATATAA
>CAIGRP010018393.1:0-11261 GCA_903798385.1 Fraxinus cuspidata
TGAAAATAAGTTGAAAATTTGTAAAGAAAACCCAAAACGACATATTTATCATTTTGAGTGTTTTCAGTTATAATCAAGTCAAAAATTTCAAAACGCGTTTTGGGCGTTTTCAAAACAATTTTTCAAAATACCAAAATGAACACATTTTCAAAAATCTCAAAATGGACACTCAAAACACAAAACACAAAATGAATTCAAAACTCAAAACACAAAATTGAAATACAAAGAGAACAAGCCCTACGATTTACAGGGTGTTTTTTTTTTCCAAAAATCATAATTGAAAATTTTAATATTAATAATGATATTATGAATTAATTTATATATACATACCCTAACCTATTCAAACCCCAAAATCATGTCATCTTCCTCCATCTCCCTCTCCATCTCCCTTCTCTCTCTACCCTATCACTCATACATGAACAACTGTCGTCGCCAAAGACTACCCTATTTGTCGTGACTCTTTCGATGCCTTTAGAAACACCAATCTCCCATTTAATGTCCTCTTCCTATGTGTAGTGGTGCGACAATCTGTTGTTTGCAAGGCGTCGATCTGTGGTATGTTATATAGCGATTTATGGTGTGCGATGGTGCTTGGTTTTGATGGGTGATGAGGTGTAGATCGTGCCTTTAACGACCCATATGGCGACTATAATAGCGTAGATCGCAGTGGTGGTGATGATTCTTTTTTTGATTGTTGGATGGGTGTTGTTGGTAGTAGTGGTGCTGTGGTTGTGGGTGGGTAGTGGTAGTGGTAATGGTGGTAATGTTGGCTATGGTTTTTGAGATGATGGTTTTGTTGTCGGGAGGTGGTGGTGGTGGTTCGACAACGATGGTTTTGGCTGCGATGCTGTTGGTGGCAGTGATGAGGTGGCAGTCACAAGTGTTGGCGATGATTTCAAATAATTTGATTGATTGTGACCAATAAAATAGATAAATTGTGACCAATAAATAATATGTGATCTAAAAATTTGTTAAATTGTGACCAATAATTTGATAATTTGTAACTTAAATATAGTTTGTGGCCAATTAATTTGATGTTTTGTGATCATAAAATTAGTAGTGATTTATAAAATTTGTGATTTGTGACTAATAAATAATATGTGACCATTAATTTAATAAATTTGTGACTATGAAATAATTTGTGATCTTTAAAATTTTTAATTCCGATCGAGAATTTATTTGTAACCAATTAATATGATAATTTGTGACCAAATTGTATAAAATCGTGATCTTATTTTTAATTAATTATTTCAAGAATAAAATTTAATAAATATCTGATTTTTGAAATTTTAAATCTTTCATCTTAATTTTGAAATGAATTATATTTAAACTCTTATTTATGAGCTTTTCCCTTTAGAAAATCATGACAATAATTGTTGCAATTATAAAGTAAAGTTTCAAAACTTTAGAGGCATGAAGTTGAAAGAATATATGGGTTTCGGAATGTCAATTATTAAACACAAAGGCCCAAATATTCATTTGATAATAAATCACCTAGTACTAGATTTAATCCCAATATAATTGAGTCTTGGATAATATATAGTATAAAATTAAAAATTATTTTTTTATTCAGTCAGAGTCAAATATTAATTTCAATCACATATTCACAAATGCTGTCCATTTATTAAT
Source organism: Fraxinus cuspidata (assembly GCA_903798385.1). Lineage (NCBI taxonomy): Eukaryota > Viridiplantae > Streptophyta > Magnoliopsida > Lamiales > Oleaceae > Fraxinus > Fraxinus cuspidata. Next base: position 1,630 of record CAIGRP010018393.1, read on the forward strand.
CACATTTCATGGGACTCAAAATTAATTCTTCTAAGAAGTTACTAATAATTTTATACAAACACTCGTGTAATAGAACAAACTGATAGTAGAGTATAAGGTCATGTGAAAATAGGGTTTTCTTGACAGCTTAAGCTCTTGCACATTCATCTGTTTGGGAAAATTTATAAATTTTTCATAAATGATCAATCTTCATATTCAATCACACAAACCTAATTTTAAAAGACACAATTATGTATGTATGTATGTATGTATGTCATTGTTGCTTGGCCGGCATTTTTGACTTTGGCAACAAGAATCATATTCGATAATATATATGGGCCATTAGTGAAAGCTAGCATCCTTAAATCTTGTACTATTCTCCATTGTTTCATCCACGATACTATTCTAATGGCTGAGAAGAGTAAAGAAAAAGAGCTATCTGAGGAATCACCTATGGAGCCATTAAACATAATAGGTAACACTTAATCCACTTATTCAATATTATTGCCTTTTGAGTGATGAAACTCGATTTTTTTTTTCTTCGACTCACTCGCCCTATAGTTGCTGACTAGTTTTTGCCCGAAAATTTCTAACGGTTTAAGTTTTTAAATGAAGCTATTCATCTACTACTAGTGTTTTTCACCCGTCTTAATTCTATGCATTAAATCAAAGCAAGGTTATCTTACAATTAGGAGTTTTTGTTGTTTCTAAGGTTTCCCAGGACGTGTAACTGGGAAAACATCATGGGCTGAGGTTGTGGGGCTGACAGCAGAGGAAGCAGAAAGAAAGATAAAGGAAGAGATGGCTGGGGTTCAGATTCAGGTAGTTCCACAAGATGCTTTTGTAACCATGGATTACCAGTTGAACCGAGTTCGTATTTTTGTTGATTCCTCTGGAAAAGTTACTAAGCCGCCAAGGATTGGTTAATATTTTATCGGCTTTCTCACAGTACTAAACTATGTAATCTTGTGATCAAGAAATAATAATGTATCAAAAAAATGCTCTACGCTGCTTGCTTTATTTGAGAAATAATCTGTTTATGGAAAAATTAATGGTTTGACAGACATAGGCACTCGCTAATTTCTTGTCATTGTCTATTTATATTATGCTTAAATCTCAATTTAGGACTATAGGTCGATCTACAAGACTCGTTCTGATCGACTATCATTTTCATAATTCATATTTCCATCAGACTATCATTTTCATATTTCATATTTCCATCAGACTATCATTTTCATATTTCCATTCAGAGTGCATAAGCTAGCAGTGTTATGATTATGGTATGAATATGCAAGTGCATAAACTAGAAGCATAACAATTTCTAGTTTTTTGCAACATGGATATTTGATTCAGCACTGTAGGATACTGATTTAAATTATGAAGTTGGAGAAAGGTTTTTCTTAAATTTAATTTTTGGAGAAACTAATTCCACTTTTGCTTCTTTTCAATCAAGAAAATTATACATTTTAAACAGTTAAGAGAATCCAGAAATTATTTGTAGAAAGTTCCATTGTTGATGGCATCCTCATTTGCATCTCCAAGTGCTGCCTCCTTCAAGTACTTGTCTGATAATTGGACTCTCTTCACATTCTCCTGCTCCTGGACAAGCAGGGAACCATACTCGAGGAGCTTTTCGACAGTCATTTTTGGTTGCTCAAATTCTGGGAGTTTCTCCCTGGAATTTACGAGTTTTCTCCCAACATTTTCTACACCAACACTTGCGATCCACTTCCTCACTTCATCGTCGTACGCTCTTGCTCTTATGGCACCGAAAAAATCTGCACACAAGTCGAACTCTTTGTATTAATCGTAGGCTATTCCCAGTTTCTTGGATTTTTTCAATGGTGAAATCAACTACCGCCAACAAAAAGCACTATTTAAGAAGTAGCTGCACAGATTAGGGAGAAGAAATTACCAATAGATTGTCCAGGGAAAGCGTCAACAAGTTTTACAATGTCCTCTCTAGGCACGTTATCTGTCCTGAAGATACCCATGCAAACACCAATTCTGTCTTCTCTAGTTGGTGCCCAGTAGAACTTCTCCATACGACCATCCCGGATAAGAGGGGCATACAGCGTTGAGAAGTCATTACCGGTGACTATAATAGGGACCCGAGGATTCTCCTGTTTGTTGTACATACCGGGGAGCTGAACATTGGTTGGATTATCAGCAATGTTCATAAGGGTTGCATTCACCATCTGGTTATTGACTGTATATTGTGTAGTTCCACCAAGTCTACCAGCCCCTGCATCAAGATCATTGATGAAGAGGACACACATCTTTCCCTTTGCAATTCTGTCGGCTGCCTCACGGTACCTTTGCCTAATCAGTTTAGCAGGCTCTCCAGCATTTCCACTTTCCAATTCTCCGGCACTCATCATAATTGGGCTGAAATCAAAACATGAAATAAGGTCGTCTCTAACCGCTAAACACCAAAGCTGACAATGTAATTAATCGTCAATGGATAGCCTTTATCCACATTTTTAAAATAAGGTCTGCTTGTTCTATAACTGATTTTCAAATGTTAGTTGCCTTTCGACAATAGCAGAAAATCATAACATAATAGTACAACTTTTTCCATAATTTAAAGGATAGCGTACTTGATTCCCATTTTAGCAAAAACAAGCTCGCACTGGAATGTTTTCCCCTGACCTTTACCTCCCCATATCCCCAAGATGAGTGGAACCTGCAAGGAATTGGACAATGTCATCAATTTTGATTTTATTTCCCCATTGCTTAAACGACTATCAGTGAAGACAAAGAACCATAGCAAACCTTGATGTTTGGCAGGTTCACGAAGTTCTTGGCTATGTGAACAACGAGTTTATCCATGAAAGCAGGGGCAATGTAGTAGCCATTCATATTATTATCGAATTGGTAGCTGCACAAACCACACAGTGAAAATAATTGAAAATAATGTGGTTTAACATAATATCACAGTCAACAAAGATACTATATTCAAATCTAGCCGCTACCCACTATGAGTACCGTCAAGTTTTAGGCTTTTGATTGAAAAGAATGCGCCCAATACATGCAGGGCAAAATGTAGATGAAATTTAAATTTATCCCCTCTCTTATGAGTTAAACTTTTAGACGAGGTGAATGCAAATTATCATGTAAGCGAAGAAGAAGAGCAAGAGAGTCATTACTGGCGAAGACCGGCACTGATGTAGTCATAGGAACTCATGATTGGATGGTGAGTACCACTGCCCATGGGAGCTTGAAACAGTGTGTCCACCATTCCCTTTCCTCTGGTGATATCCTGCTGGTCATCAGATTCATCGGTTACAAGCCCCTTCCATTTGTCCTTGTCCGTCTGTTTCTTCTCATCAACTTCTGCTACAACCTTAAAACTCCTGGACGAAATCTTGTCGTCGATTGATTTAGAGGAAACCACATTTAGCCTCTTGCCATAAAAGGTGGTTCTTGGGTTAGAACCATTCACTTTCAACTGCACCAAGAACACATTTTTTCTTAAAACAGACTCCATTCTACTAATAAAATTCTCTTAGACATAAAATCAAATACTAGTGTTCCATAAAATGATTAACACAAGAATACAATTCGATGGTTTCAAAGCCTCATACAGAAATAGACCCAAATAGTAGTTATACATATACTATATGTTAAAAGTAGCGATAATAGTAGAGTACCACTACTCCATTAACACCTCCAATTGCTGTCGAAACTGAGGCACCCATAGCCATTTTTTGAGTTTCTTGGTACGCAGTATTGATCAAAAATGGTGGCGTAAGTAAAACTATTGTTTGTAGTTGTGGGCTGATCAAATGAATTATAAATATTGCGATATTTAAAGGAGGTATGGGACAGTGACATGGGTTTTTGGATTGCGGGAAACCCCATGGATTGGGCGACGAATATGTAACAGCCACACAAATGGCGTCTAATGGGAAACTGGATAAATACCAACAAAATGGAGGCTTCTCGGGAAGTGGAAATTGTTCTGAAGCTGTGAGGTTGAGGTTTATGCTTAACTGTGGTCCATGAACATGTGGGTTTTCTTTATTTCAGTAGTCTGGGAAAGGAAATAATTTTGTAAACCAAATTGAATAAAACAAAAACGTGATTTCCAGATGGAAGCCTACTTTTGTTTTTTGAAGCTTACGTTTTTCTAAATTTTTAGTCCCTATAAATATAATTCTTATTTCATTTTCAATTTTGAAAATAATATCACCTACTTCGTGGTTTAATTTAAAGCATGCTTGACTCTGCCTTAAAAAAATGCAAAAGTAATTAAAAAGTAACTTTTAAGGTTATAAGTTATATATAAGTAACTTTTTATCGAACATGTTTAAACTTTTATAGAAGTTACTTTCCTTTTGAATTATTTCGTTCAAACTTATTTTCGAGTGGTATGTTTTTAGAACTCATGTTTGTATAAATTGGACTTACTAGTACATTTATGTTTGAGAGAATCCTGTTACTTTTCAATCAAATAAATTGACGAATTATCGAAATTCTTTAAATAAACTGAGCTTGTCACTACAACATATCAATTCATCTATAACTTGAGAAGAATGTTATCTACCATGTTCTATAACATTTTTGAAATGTTATTGTAGGTGTTTTTATTAAAAATCATATCTCTTTCAAAACGCTTTTTAAATACTATTATAAAGTACTATAATTTTTTTTTACATAGCATTCCATTATCATCATGATTTTAATGTTTATAGCATTCTTTTCGATTATAATTTTGGCTTTAATAATATTATTTAATTGCCATGATTACATATTCAATAACATTCTTTTCCCATCATTTTTTTTAAAATATTTATAGCATTTGCTGAATAGAATGTATCATTTTCAATAGCATTTTTTTTTATTGAAATGTATACCTATTAAATAGCATTCCCAATTCCTTAATCTTCAAATGTAAATATTTAATAGCATTATATTTTGGACTAAAAATATAAACAATAATAACCATCTCAATAATAAATTTCAAAACATTAATCAATGTTGTCTTATAGAAATATATAAGTGTAGTTGTTCAATAGAAAAATCTAATTATGTTCCGTCTCACATCAAATACTAATAGCAATATATGTTTGAAAATACAATAAACGAAATTAAATTAGAATAATCTCATTCTAGTTCTCCAAATGAAAATTTCTTGAACTCTTGCAAGTTGTTTGGAGAAGACATCCTTTAAACCAATGACGCATTTAAATATGAAAATTAATAAAGTGATACTACTTATTAGATTGTAAAAATAGTATGAAGTAAAAAATTCAAAACTCTAATTAGTAACTAAAAAATATAAGTATACAAAATTTGATCTTATTGTTTATACTGTTTAATCCATTACAATATTGTCAAACGGCCATGCAGCTATTGTACCAATACATTCAACAATACAAGTTATATAAAAAATAAACCACCACAAGAATGCATCAAGTTTCATAGATACATCAACCTAAACTCTCGCAGCATTAGGTCCTAAAGGAATATGATTAACTAATATTTTTAGATCATTGAAGATCAATTTCTTTCTGTCACCTCTTCTCATGTTCCAGTCCAATCTATTGGCTTACACTCATTGTTGAGTGTATTAGTGTTTTCACTACTTAACAACACAATTTTAGAAACCAGTTTATAGTCAATTTTAAGAATATATATAAGATGAATAAAAAGGATAAATTTTACCGATGAAGACGATAGTTTTATGTTAGATAATTCTCACTTTGCTTTTCCTAGGACTACAAAGATAAAAATTTCAAAAACTAACTGAATTATTATATAAGTTTTATTTCACTTAGAGAACTTACTAACCTATTTTTTTAAATGAATCATAGAATGTCCTCTCCATATTTGCCATTTGAACCTTTAAATAATTTATTTCTTTAAATGAGCTATACTAGACTCCCTTTGAGTTAATATGGAATACTTTATATAGAAAACTCCACCTCTAATCCCTTGTAATCGTCCACAATTATCTGGGCATAGTACTTTTGAAAGAGCATCTTCTTTTATATTAGTTTTAGATGCATGCTGACTTACTTCTTTCAAATTTTTCAAAAAGACAATATATAAGTATATATAGAATTAGAAAAAATAAATTGTATCTTACAAGCATCTCTCCAATAAGTTTGTATATAGGCTCACCATTTTTTTTTATTTGTGACGCTGTCCAAACCTCCCTTCTACTCATAAAAGATGGATTGCTGCTCATCTTTTACTAAGAGCATAAAAAATAATATAATAAGAATCTAGAAAAGATGATTTACTTAATCAAATTAAAGAAGGCTTGTGGAATATTTCCATATCTTCGTACAATCTAACAAATTCCTTGTGACTACATGTTGGTGGGATTTGTTTTCTTGAATTTCTCTAAACCCTAATTTGACTTTTAGCCTAACAATTAGATTATCAAATTTACTATAAATGCATTAATAATTAATCATAGCTTAGAATGAATTTGATCTAAAAAAATGAAAATGAAAATTTTACCATAAATTCCACACTCGTCTTTTCCTTCACAAACTTTTTCCATTGTTGGGTTGAAGTATATTATCAGGTTTGAGTTTCATTCTTTATGCTTCATTTTGTGCATCTCTAATCTTTCACAAGTCGAGACCTTGATGCCCTCCAAAGTCCACACATTTCTTTAACAATGTAATCTTTTTGTCATTCTTCATCAACTTTGAACATTTGCGTCAATTTATAAATTTTCAATTTAATGCAATATCAAAGACATATTACGTTGTATTATATAACCAAAAATTATTTTGAAGGATGTACCTGAATATCTTTCCACATAACAAGTTTTATGTCATGTGAAAGGTATTGCCAATCAACAATTGTTTACTTGTATACTTTTCTTATCAATATTCGATTGTTGTCCACTAATATCATTATATTGTCTTAGTACCAAACTTTGTTGTACATTATTCTAATTTTCATTGTAATATTAAAAAAAAATATTTTACATCATGAAACTTATCAAATTGCTATTGATGCACATTATAAGCTCGTATATTGTTGCATATTTCTTTGGCATGGTTCCTTTTAACCATATTAAGAATTTTTTTGGATCACATGAGAATAATCTATTTGACTTGCCATCACATTTGAATGAAAGTTATGTTTACAGTCCCTTTTGCTCCTCATTATGTGAAGCAAATTAGTTTTTTTTTTTTTAGGATGAATTTCACCATATGCTACTTTAAGGAATTTGCTATCATTATTTGGTCAATAAGAAATATCGACTTTCTTGGAATGAGTTACACTATATGTTGCTATCAAGAGTTACCAATACTAGGGACAAAAGATCGACTTCCTTGTAGAATAAAATTGCATCTGTCTGTAAATTGGTAAGAAATGAAGAGAAGCCTAGTAAACATATTATTTAACTTACTTTTCAAATTAGATACTTTTTTGGAAATTTAATTATAATTTATTTAGAAAATTTTTAGAATTTTATTATTTGTTTACTTTTCAATTTGGATACTTACTTTAGAAAACATAATTACGATTTTATTTAATATATTTTTAGTATTTTTCTATTTAAATTAGACTATTTTAAACTCTATATAAAGCAGCTCATGGATTATAATAGTTAGATTTTAAATTTAAATAAATTGATATTTCCCCCTGTAAATTCTCTACTCATTATCCATTCTACGGCTTTCTAAAGCATGTTCTTTTTCAAATGTGCTCCACGACATGAATATTATAATGTGTTAATGTGTAGAATCTAATCGTTATCGTTTCACAAAGTCAGTATGCTAATCGACCTCCATAGTGAGGTGGTGGAGCCCACGTACCAAAATTTCTTTAAGAACAATTTAGAAATTTGTGTATTTGTAAATTTCATATTAAGAATTTAGTCCTTTTAAATATCAGTTTTGCTCTAATTTTTATTATAAATAGGGAACCATCACTATCCTTTTATATGACCATCATAAAAGAGAGAGAAAGATTAGAAAAAATAGGTGTATGATTTTCTCTGATAACTTCATTTTTATCATAGTGCATTATTATAGCAACGAAAGAGGACGTAGTCTTACAATGAGGAAAACATATATAAATCATATTTTTTTTTTCTTTATAATTATTTTCTGCTTTTTGTTAACCGATTGCTCTCAGTATAATATAATTAGTGTTTCTAATTCTCAATATAATTTATTTACTATACGAACATCATATAATGCCTATAATATTCATGTTTATCTTTTGCATTAAATATTTTGTTTGTTAAGATCTTATTCCTTTAAATAAGTAGCAGAACATATTCTTCAAAATTTTGTATGTGTTTAATTAGTCAGCTCTTAATATCATATATAGTAAGTATCAGTCAATATAAGAAAATTCTTGTAATTCTGTATAGTTTTGGATCAGAAAAAACTATCAGTGATAATTTGGAGTGGTAACCATGAATGACAATTGTAAATTTGTAACAGGCACAGGCATACGAACATGATCCGGTTTCTTCCACACTTCAATTTCTAGTGTCCGTGTTGCTAGAAGTGTCTCAAATATTTATGTTTAAATCGCGTATTTTTTTTTTCCATACTTGCTAATTGCTAACTGAAGAGATCATGATAAGGAAACTTTTAGGCATTCTATTTCAAATACAACTTCACTTTTAGGGTTTGAATTGCTCCCTATATATATATATATATTTGATTATTCTCTATTGTTATGAATCAACCCGATATCAAGAACGTTTTGATATCACTTGTTGAGAAACCGACCAAATATTTAAAGATAAAAAATATGGACAATATAAAATTTAATAGATCACACAACAATCAAGAAAATTCTGGAAGATGAGAATTTATGATACCAAAAAGCAAACAATTGTATTACAAGATTTTGATCATCTCAATCAAATCTAAACAATTCTTTCTAGTTTCTAATGTATACAAAAATGATCTAATTGTTATAATTTCTATTAAGTCTTGCATTTTTACCTTTTATGAAGTACTTATACCTTGTGTAGTATTTATAGAAGTCAAATTTCGAAGTTGTAGATAAAATAGTGTCTAAAATGAAAAATAAGTCCCAAAATCCAGATAAAAATGGAAAAAAACACTTTACCGGGGCGCCTCGGCGCCAGTGCTGGGCTTGCTAAATTTTTTTTCCATTCCAAAGTATTTTACTTCATCTCTAAGTCCTTTCAAACTCCAAAAATACCATGAAATTTGATTCCTAATCACACCAAACTTGTAAACCAAGATTAAGCAATCTTTTTTCACACAACAAATTTCTAAATTACATAGAATTTTTGTCACAAAACCTAATAAATTTCATCTTGACCCAAATTCCATAACAAGGAATTAAATCTCCACTCTTCAAATTACTCTCCAACTCTTCCACCATGTCTCAATCGAAAACTCCATACCCTCGCCGGGCAAGCCATGCCCCTTCCGGACATACTCAACAACCGTGAACTACATTCTAGCCTGTAAACCAGCAGAACTACCTTACGTGTCATCCTTACTTGAATCATCATGTTCACTTCCAGCATGAGCCGAGTCAATAAACCTGCTTGAACACCCACAAGCAACCCTAATTCCATCTGAGTTGTTAAACTTGCTCAAATCACCATGAGCAACATGATCAACGAGATAACAACCAGCTCCACCTGAGCTACTAGAAGATTTCCCAATATTATTGTCCAAATC
>CAIGRP010018398.1:0-10168 GCA_903798385.1 Fraxinus cuspidata
TATATTTATCGGAAGATTCAAAATAACTAGATTCAAGACCTAAATATTATGAACTAGAGAACACAATTAAGTTGTGCGGGGAGGACCAAGCATGTTGATAAATGCGCTATTATTATATGTTTGGTGTGGTAGAAATCAAAATGTTAGATAATATCCAAAAAAAAAATGTTAAAAAATTAATTATAAGTATGCATGTTAAAAATGTTCGTTTGATTTGCGTTACAGTTTTTAGTTTCAAGTTACTTTTCATTTTTCTTTTTTTTTGAGAGCCTATTTTAAGATTATTTAAAATAAGTTTAATTTGTTAATGTGAAAAAGTGTTTTCAAAACAGAAAATCAGAAACACATTTCGTTTGAAATTTTAAGAAATTATTTTGTGATTGTTTATTTCATTAAATTTAATTATTCATTAAAATAAAAAAAATATTATTTTAATATATTTTCAAGTAACATATACATTTTTATAGTTGGTGTGCCTTATAATATTTTTTTTGCTACAAAAGACAAATAAAAACAAATAATAAATTGAATTGATTAAATAAAAATAAATATTAATGATGTAGATCGAGTTGTGTTCATTTAAATATATTTATTAGAAAATTTATTTAAATAATCAATAAGATTTTGAAATTTTTTCATTTTTATAATTTTTATTTTCTAGAATTTCTCATAATTTTATTTTTCAACAGTTTTATTTTTTAGAATTTTATTTTTCATAATTTTAGTTTTTCAAAATTTTTATTTTTTTGGAATTTTATTTTTCTAGAATTTATATTTTTATTTTCAGAATTTTATTTAAATAAAATTTTATTTAAATGCTTATTTACCATATTTTGAGCGTTTTCTCCGTTTTTCACTTAAAGATGTCTAAATATGTTTTGGATTTTATATTATAAATTTAACCTTGTTTTTAATAATACAGTTTCAAAAGCTTAAAATTTGTATATATAATAAATTGAAAAATACATTGAATGGACAAACTAGCGCGGCCAACAGCCATGCTGAGCCGAAACCTCAAAAAAGGTGCCACAATACCCGAGAATATAGATGGGCCAGCCTTAGCCTATCCACGAGCAATGTTGGGTCCACCCATGAAAGTTTCGTCCTTTTTAGCATCCTTACGTTTGAGTACAATGGGAGTCATGGGTAGTGTTCCAAAAAAACTGTAGCATTGAGTAGATGACACAAAAAAATAAAAAAGAGAGAAAATGATAGCTAAAGAGGCAAATGTAAAACAAGATTTCCAAATTTCTAATAATAAGCTAAATGAATACGTATCTAACATCACGTCCTTAACTCCGTTTTCCATAACACCAACGTGGACAATAAATGTTGGGTGCACTCACGTCAACTCAAGCAAGTTCTGGCGCGTGTTGATATGAGAACGAATGGAGAAGGGAAGCGCATGAACGCGGGAGATGATTTATGGCAGGAGACAAAAATGTTTGTGCACCGACGATAGTTACTAAAATGATCGCACTAACAAATAATCACGAACAAAGTATCAATAACCTAAAATCAAATTAAAAAATGTAGAGCAAACGATATGGTATATTGAAAGTATTTTTTCTTGTATATTCTTATATATTAGAATCAAGATCCAAAAGACCATCCTTTGCAATTTACAAAGACCACATATTTATAGAGTTCTGACCGACGTGATGATCGTGAATCAGGACCACATGACCTCATCTTTTTTACTAAAGACTCACATCACTAAATCTATCATACATTAAATACATTGACAACGAATCAGCCGTCATATACATTAGGCTGACTCATCATACATTTTTTTTATTACAAACATCACATCAATCATTCCTAAAGATTGCTTACAAATCTTGTAAGACTTCGGATGAACTGAGATCTTCAGCCGAAGGAAGCTTCGTATTGGTTGTCTTCTATGTGAGGAGTTTTTGGCTTCTTCTTTGATTTCTTTCATAGCGCTTCGTCTTTAAAATCTTTAGCTATTTAGGCAGAGCCTCGGCACTTAAGTTTCAGCTTTTGTTTGACTTCTTTGTATTTGACCAATTGGGTCTTCGTTGACTTTTCCTTTCACGTGGAGTGCGTGATATTTTGAATTGGAGCCTCAGTGGTGAGGCAAAATAATAATCCCCCAAGTTTAGACATGATTATTTATATAATGCATTGACTTGTATGAAACTTTTTTGTTAGGGGTGGTTTTTACACACCACAATAGTCCTCCAATTTGTTGACCTCCTTTTCCGTAACACCAACGTGGACAATAGATGTTGGGCCCACTCACGTCAACCCAAGCAAGTTCTGGCGCGTGTTGACAAGAGAACCAAATGGAGAAAAGGATCGTGTGAACGCGAGATAAGCTTTCGACACGAGACAAAAATGTTCGAGCACCGACGATAGTGACTGAGATGATTACACTAACAAACAATCACCAACAAAGTATCAATAATCTAAGATCAAACTAAAATTTGTAGAGCAAGCAATAGGGTATATTGAAAGTATTTTTCTTGTATATTCTTATATATTAGAATCAATATCCAAAATATCATCCTTTGCAAGTTATGAAGACCATATATTTATAGATTTATGGCTGATGTGGTGATCGTTGGATCAGGGCCACGTGGCCTCATCTTCTTGGCTGAAGTCTTACATTACCAAGTCTATCATACATTCAATATATTGATAACGGGTCAGCCGCTCTATACATTAGGCCGACATACTGGACAATCTTTATTACAAATATCACATCAAACCATTCTTAAAGATTGCCTACAAATCTTATAAGAGACACTTCAGCTTTAGGCTTCTGATGAACTGATGTCTTCGGCCGGATGGAGCTTTGTATTAGTGGTCTTATGTGTGAAGAGCTTCTACCTCTTCTTTGATTTCTTTATTAGCTCTTCGGCTTTAAGAGCGTCAGCTATTTAGGCAAAACATCAGCACAAGAGCTTCGGCCTTTGTTTGACTTCTTTGTGTTTAACCAATTGGGTCTTCGTTAACTTTCCCTTCCACGTGGAGTGTGACATAGAACTTTGAATTGGTGTCTTGGTGGCAGGCGTAACAATAATTCCCCAAATCTAGGCATACTTATTTATGTAATTCATTGACTTATATGAAAATTTTTGCTAGGAGTGGTTTTACACACCACAATAATTCCCCAAATCTAAGTATAAGGGTGTGTTTGACCCACATTATTTTGGAAGAATGTATTATGGAATAGTAGATTGATGGAGAATGTGTGGTTGAAAATGAATGAAAAGTTATTGATATGATGGAAAATATTATTTTATTGAAAAATGTGTGGTTGAAAATGAGTAGAAGAATGAGAATGAAAAATTTAATGTGAAACAAATAGGGGCATATTCTCCTAAAAAAATTATTTTTCATAAAATTTATTAAATAAGTAGAAGAATAAGAATGAGAATTTTGATGTGTACCAAACAGGGGCTAAATATTTATATTATATTTAGAATTTGAAAGTAACTTATTTGCATGAATTATCTATCAATGTTGTTCGAAGCCGTGTACCTTGTAACGTCTGATTTTCTGGAATAAATTGGAAGAGCATTAGCAAGACGTATTTTGTCCAATGTTTTCTTCGAAGTGGCTTTGTATATCTGAAGCCTTACCCGAAGCTGTTAAGGTGAGGTACATCTGCTACTTGTCGAGGCCGCGACTAATTAATTATGGGGAATCGTGTTTTTTAAAACATTGGGAACAGATGCAACCTTTATTGTCGCTCCTAATTGATTTGCTATTTCGTACGTGTTCAATAAAAGACAGTTGAAGTTGTTCGTCTTCCCATACACGCAATCGCCACTGCATTTAATGCGCAATGGTGGCTATCATATGCATGTCCTATGAAATTTAGATGCATTGGAGCGCGTGATGCAGAAGCGCTAATCTGGGCCAGCTCGTCCCCAATGCTTGGGCCCAATTAGTGGAAACTTACTTTCTTTGGAATGAGAGATCCTTTGGAGAGGACTTGCCCCTCCACGTTTTCTAAGACATCTTCCAACACCCGGTCTTAAGAAAAGGAGATTCCAAGGATTGGTACTCATTATGTCCCTGGGTATCACATTCTCCTTTCATCTTAGGCATTCCCTCCACCATCAAAGGATGGAAGGAGACGTGGTTTTGGATGAGGGGAAAATGACAAGAGTGTGAGGTGATACATTTCCCCACATGACAGTTCTAACCTCCTATGTAAAAGCTCGTGAGTGTTTTACTTACATTTGATGTTAATTAATGGTGATTCTGATCTTAACCTTTTTTTGATGTTTTGCAGGTTTGATAGAGCGCTTTAAGCTCAGTCGGAGTGAGTCGGAGGTTATTGAGGACATCTACTGACGTCCTTCATCTTCGCGAGAGTTTGATCTTTTAAATCAAATTAGAACGGTTCGTCAAAGAATTCTGCTTAATGGCCTAAAGATTTAATGCTAACTTCGAACAAATATTTTTTTTTTTTTTGCTGACCTTGTTTCCCTTTGTGTAGAAAACTTCGAGAAGATGAAACATCCCACGACCAATATGGCCATGATTTTTGTTGCCACCTCCATTGCTAGGAGGAAAGGGCTGAAGCCCTCATCTATAGTAGAAAAACAAGTGAGGGACCAAGTTGAGAAGATCAGTCGGGTGGCTAGCAGGAGAAGGATGACCTCTCGTGAAGGACAAATGCAAAAAGATAGTGGAGGAGGTCCCCAAAAAGAAGTATCGCTTCTCTGCCACCTGAGATGGTGGGTCTATGGCCACCGCGCCACCTAACTCCAAAGTCCCCGCTGGCAAAAAACTAATGGTAGCTTCGATAAATATGGCGAAGAGGCCAATTGCAGTGGAGGCCTCAAGGTAGGGGTCATCGAACAGGGCCAAGGCTTCGCACAGATCAATAGCTTCTGACTCTGTTCGCTAAAAACTTGCAGTCTCCCAAAGAAGTGTTGAACTGGCTTCAGAGGTTCTTTTCATGCTTCCTCCAGAGGTTCAAACTGCCACATCTACATTTCACAAGTTCTGGATAGATAGGTCGCAGAGCTTCGTGGAGACCAATGGTACGGTAGACCTCTTCGCCACCATGATTAGGTTGATGGGGAGGGCCTTTGGGGTGGCCATAGAGGCTGAATCCATCTTTAAAAACTTTCAAAATAAAAATAGAGAGTTTGCAAAAAAGCTTCTCAATTCGAGGAGGCAGCCGTAAAGCTAAGGCTGAGGCAATAAGGAAGCATCAGGCTGAGGAGTCTGTGAAGCTCACTTTGGCACTGGCGGAAATTGATAATCTGAAGAAGAAAGTCCACATGTCCCAAGTGAAGTGGCTTCCATGACGAAGCGGGTGGAGACTTCTAACACCTATTAGAGGCTGTATGCTGAGGTCTTAGAAAAGGCAAATAAGGAGAATGTTTCCTTGAAGCAGCATGTGGGAAAGCTGAACATTAAAGTTTCTGGCCTGACAGAGGAAGTTAAAATGTCAAGACGGGAATCTCAATCTGCTGGTGATGATGCTATAAAGCACTACATTGCCAACTTTCACCTAACGGACGCGTACCAAAGCTTCGCAAAATACTAGCGGAGGTATGCTTACACCGAGATGGTGGAATGGATTGAAATTAACTCTCAAACCATCAATACCTTTAAGTTGAGGTCAAAATTTCTGGAAGAGAGAGAATAAGTGTCTTAAACTCTAGCAGAGGGTAGCCACGTGATCGAGATTAAAGACAATGCTGCTGAAGGAATTATTGAAGATGTGGCTCCCAGTGCTATAGTTCTCTTTGTAGCTCCCCCTCCCCTACCTGTTTAGCTAATAGGGTTTTTTGTTTTTTGCATCATTTTCCATGTAATATGGCTTCGGCCCACAATTATTTATTCAATGAATATAATTTACTTTTATCTATATACTTGTGTTTCGTTTACTTTCATTTACTTTCTGCTTATTTTATTGCTTTGTCATGCTTTTCAATCTATTTCATTTGTAATTTTTTATTCAAGTTTGTAATTTTGTACAAGTATTAGAAGGTCGTTTACATGTCTAACTAGACATCTGAGCTCATTTTTTGCATTTGTGTATGATCTTACGCTTTATTGCACTTCAGCATTTTCTTGATACATGTTTATTTGCAATTTGCGCAAGTGTTGGTAGTTTGTGTTTCTTTTATTTATTTTCCTGAGCATAGTATTGAGCGATTCGCCCATGTTGAGACTTCCTTAACCTTTTTTTTTTATGAAGGGCATGTATTGTCCACTTCACGAATAAGGAAGTGGTCCCTTTTGAGATCCAGCTCTTCATCGAAGTGTCCACTCTTCTCTGCATATAGACTGTTCATCTATGCAGATGCTTCTCCCTTGACTTTTTTCGATATGAGGTACTTTTTTTTCCTTTATTTTTCGCAAACTAGTCTTAATAAAATAAAAAACAAGTTCATCTAAATTAAATTAATAATTATCTTGAGCATGAGGTTGAGTGGTTCACCTATGTTGAGACTTCTTTAATAATTCTTGTCGTTAAGGGCATGTGTTGTCCACCTCGCAAGTAAGGAGGTGGTTCCTTTTGTGATCCATCTCTTAGATGAAGTATCAATACTTCTTTACATAGGGACGGTCCATCGATGTAGAAGCTTATTCTAGGACCTTTGTCACAGTGAGGTATTTTTTCTTTATAAACAATTTAATAAAAGTCAATTTCATTGAATCAAAAATTATACAAATTGTATATTTACATTCTCACTGGTAGTATTTCCGTAGATGTTCCACATTCCATGGATGATGCTGTTCATTTTCACCCATATTTTCGATTTTTTAAGTTCCACGCCGAACCTCTTCTTTGATGTGGTAAGGGCCTTCCCAGTTAGGACCAAAGGTCCCTGCCCTGTGCTCTTTAGTAGACAAAAGTACCATTCGAAGCACTAGTTCATTCAAGCAAAATGACTTTTTCTTAACTTTAGAATTGTATTATCTAGTCATTTTTCATTGGTATATAGCCAATTTTGCTTGAGAATCACCTATCATTTCTTCAAGAAGGTCTAGTTCGTACATTCTCTACTCGTCGTTAGATATTTCATTAAAATGAATGCGGCGAGGAGACAGCAGACCCACTTCAACTGGGCTCATAGCCTCAGCTTCATAAGTTATCGAGAAAGGAGTTTCTCTTATAGATGTTTTCGTTGTAGTTCGGATGGCCCATAAGACTTGAGATAGTTCATCGACCCAAGCCCCTTTAGAAGTGTCTAACTTTCTTTTCAGCGTGTATTTGATGGTCTTATATACAGCTTCCACCTGCCCATTAGTCCGAGGGTGATGTGGGGAGAATAAATGTTTCCTGATGCCCAACTCCTCACACAAGTTTTGACCTTCTTGTTGTTGAATTGTCACCCATTATTCGAGACAATTGAAAGGAGAATTCCGAACCTAGAAATGATTTTTTCATAGGAATTTGAAAGTATTTGCTTCATAATTTTGGAGAGGGGTTCGATTTCAACCAATTTGGTAAAGTAACTAATGGCGACAATCGCGAAGTTGAAATTACCCTTCCCTTTGGACTAACTAAGACCAGTCCTGCTCCAAATATCATTACAAAAAGGTCCCATATGGGAGGTTCAACAGGTTCTATCTTCTGTTTCATTTATGGAATATGGGTGAATTCTGCCACAAAATCTTCTAAGGCTTATCTTTTAACAACCCTTAATTTGAACACTCCATCGAACTCGCTAATTTCCACCAACCACTTTAGTAATCTTCTCAAAGCAACAAACTTCTACAACACTTTTTTTAGAGGGAAGTTAGTTAACACGTGTATGGTGTGGGCCTGGGAAGCTATCACCAAAGAGAGTGCTAGCTTCTCCATATCTGGACAGCAAGTCTCTGCTACCAAAAGTGCTTTGCTTACATAATAAACGGGCAAATGGTGACCACCTTCCTCTCTTATAAGACCAAACTAATTACATAGGGGGTTACTGCTAGGTACAGTTGCAGTGGTTCGTCGACCTTAGGTTTGGAAAGGAATGGAGCCTGTCCCAAGTGCTTCTTCAGCTCTTGCAGGGCTACCTCGCAATCCTCTGTCTATTAGAACTTATTTTCTCCTTTCAGAATCTTGAAGAAGGGTAGGCATTTGTCCGTCACCTTTGAGACGAATAGATTTAAAGCAGCTACACATCTAGTGAGGATCTGCACCGCTTTAGGTTTCTGAGGTGACCTTATTTCAATCAAGGCTTTGATCTTTTCTAGGTTGACCTCAATACCTTTTTAATTGACCATGTGGCCCAAAACATTTCCAGAGGTAACTCCTAAAGCGCATTTCAGGAAGTAAGCCTCATCCCGTACCTCCGCAATATTTGGAAAGTTTCATCGACATGATTGACATGATCCTCTAGCTTCAAGCTTTCACAGCATGTCATCCACATATACCTTCATTGTCTTTCCAATGAGATCAGCGAACATCTTGTTGACAAGTCTCTAAGTGGCCTCTACGTTTTTTCAACCCAAAGGGCATGACCTTATAACAATAAAGACCCTTGTTCATTATGAATGCCGTATGCTCTTCATCAAATGGGAACATTGGGCTCTGATTGTACCTGGAGGCATCCATGAAACTAAGCAGTTCATGTCCAGCCATCGAGTCCACTAGTTGGTCTATCCGAGGAAGTAAAAAATTGTCCTTGGGGAAAGTTAATTTAGGTTTGAGAAATCTACACAAACTCTCCACTTGTCATTGTGCTTTTAAACCAAGACAAGGTTAGAGACCCACTTCGGATACATTGATTCCCAAATAAAACAATTGTTAATTAACTTTTTTACTTCATCGTTTAAGACTTCGTATTTCTCTGGATTGAGGACTTTCATTTTTTGTCTATGAGTTTTAGCCTTAGGATCAATTTTCAAGTGGTAGCAACTGACTTTTGGATTAATGCCAACCATGCCTTCATACTTACAAGTGAAGACGTCCAAGTTTTCGGTAATAAACTTTTTATCTTTTCCTTGGCCTCTAGTGGTAGATATTTTCCAACCTGAAAACATTTGGAAGGATCTTGGAGATTTACTTGGAAACTCTCTAATTCATCTACTAAGTCTGTTCAAGACTTGCAATCGATGATGTGAGGATCCAGTTCCAACAAATTAGCTGCTTCTTCAGTAACTCTATTTTTTCGTAGGAGACTTACGATTCTTGGACAACCTCTTCTTCAAAGGTGTTTATGACTCCAAGGACCACTCCTTCTTTAGAGGCGTCCATCGTTTTAAAATCTTCTCCTTGTTCAGAGTTTTGCCCTTGTTCAGGGACGTCATTCATGTCAATGTCTATTAGAATTACATTAACGCTTCTTGGTTCTGCTTTCCTAAGGGAGTTTGAATAGCATTCCCTTGCACTCCTCTGACCGCCTCTGACCGTGACAATGTCATTTTCTGTTCGAAACTTCATAGATCAATGGACGTAACGGTCAATAATTCCTTAAGTACCGACCTCTCAAGCACCCAGTGGTAAGCGGAGCGATTGTCCAGCACTAGAAATTTCATAAAATAATGAGCAGTTAAAGGTGTTGTTCCTATCTCTATTGCTAGAGTGATTTTACCCCTTAGGATGATGCTATTTCTAGTGAAGCCATACAAAGGGGAACCCATTAGGGTCAACTCATGGTCAACTTCAATTTTATCAAAAGTGGCTCCAAAGATGATGTTGAGAGAGCTTACATTATCTACTAGCATCCTTTTTAGGCCATTGTGGGCTATGATAGCCCTCACCACTAGGGCGTCACAATGTAGATAATGTACACTAACTGCGTCGTCTTGGGTGAATGTGATAGGTTGAACCATTCTCTCGATGGAGGGTCGTTCGTTGCTAACCATGAAGCTCGCTATTGAGAGGTCTTTAGCTTCCATTGTATAGTTTCTTTGGGAGTTTCTGGAATCTCCCCAAACATATGGGCCTCCAAAAGTCATGTTAATTTCTCAGATGGGTTCACAGTCAGCATTGGCGAGGGGCTTCTTCTCTGTCTTTGACCGTCCCTAGGTCTTTCTCTATCACTATCTCTCATTCGAGAGACGTCGTCTCTATTAGGGTGTCTCAGCTCAACAATCCTGGGCTGTTGGTACTGCCTGGGAGGAATGTCTCTAAGGAGGCACCCATTTATCCATTTATTGTTATTCTGAGTGTACATTGCAATATCTTTATAGCCAGCAGTGCTGTAGCTAGAGGAATGGTGATATTTAC
>CAIGRP010018399.1:0-10231 GCA_903798385.1 Fraxinus cuspidata
ACACGATGACTTCTAATGCGAAAAGTAAATGACTATCATACACAATAGTCGTAACTGCAATAATAAAAGGAAAAGAACACGATACCGAACGAATTATATATGCGAGTCCGTAAACTAGGAGAGATGCGAATTCACTACTTTGGGGCCACCACTATTCGCCCTAAAGCTTCCAGCAACCACGGCAACACAAAACGACATAGGGACCTGAACGTCCAAGGGAAAAATCGTCCATATTTCACCATATTGCTCGAAATTGAAATCCGATGACACCGTAGGGTCCGTCTCGACGTCTGGAACAATTCTCTTTCAGATCGCCGCCAGACGTGCCCTCATGCGCTTGCCAGAGTTCCTGTTGAAGCCGGGCACTGAAGAAAAGTTTTGGCAGTTTTCATCCCTTTTTTCTGCCACTTTTTCATCTTCGTTCCAGTCAATTTTTAGCAAGTTTTTGCACAAAAAATCACAGATTTCTCACCTACCCAAGCTCTGATACCATTTGTTGTAGAAACTACTGGAGAAATCTTGATTTCGAGCTCAAAAATCAACCAAACGAACACTACAAGAACCAAGGCTCGACCCACAACCTTCAACACTTTGGTTGGCACTATGGTTTCCACTCACGTATGGAGATGAAGATGGTAATTATGCAGCCAAGAATTTGGAAGAAAACGTAGAAGAAAACAATGGTTCTCAAAACTAACACAAATAACGGTTGTCTCCTCTTTCTCGTTTTCTCTCCACTCGTACAAGCACGGCTAAGGCAATAGAAATATAAGCCCCAAATTAAGGTCACTCCAATGGGCTAGAGATAAGGTAATTAAGCCTCCTAATGGGCAACAATAATCTAAATCCACCAATCTAATAACCCAACTCGATAACCACTACTTGGGCTAAAACTCATGGGCTATCCTAAAGTGTTAGCAGATAATCACAGTAATCAATCGAAAGCAAATAAACATGTGATGAAGATATAATAATATATGATAACACACAAATCTTTTTAAACATGTTCACACAGAACAAGATACTAAGACCAAGTTAATCAATCAAATGACCAACACAAATGCAACAAATGCATAAATGACCCCACGAAAAGATCTCACCCCACTTATCCTGTCCCATTCCGTGTTGCTCGCACCTCGAGAACACATATATCCTCTCATCGCCCACAAGCTCATATTAGTTTTTAGTCTACCATTCCCTCTCATCAATAGACAAAATAGTTTTATCTAACTCAATCTTTTGAAGCAAAGCGTGTATGGACAGTTCAAGTCATGCAAAACACACATTATTGATTTGTTTATTTTGCTTAGTATTTCTTGTGGTAGGTTTTTTAGTCCATATAACCATAAGTACCTCAAATTTCTGATGGAGGTCAATTCACTTCCCTTCCTGGGGTTTGCCAGTTCTTCAAAATTCTCTGCTTATGATTCGAAACAAATATACTCTTAAGAACCCATCATGGTTTCAGCTACGTACACTGTACTTCCCCTGTATAGGCCTAGCGCACAGGACAGTTGTATACAAACGGAGATAACTATAGTGTTGAGTGGGTATTAGACCACAAGAGGAATGCATTTGATGCACACTAACATGGGTGGAATGCATTTTAATCTTTCTTGCTCAAGTATATTTATTCATTATTTATGATAATATCATTTAACAATATTATTTGTTCAGGATTTGTTGAGAATGCTGCATATTGTGTCCCCTTGCTTTATAATAACAGGTAGAGACCTCTTCATGATCTCTGGTCAAGCATAAGAATTTCAAGAGCAAGGCTTATACTCGTTCGACATTATCAATTGTTAAGTTTATAATTTTCTTTTGAGATTTCTTTATATCTTACATTTCTTTAAGGATGCTCCTTTTCTCCCTTAATAAATTGGAATTTGAAGGCTGGGGAGAGTGAAGTGGTGAAGGAAAAGTCCCAATCGCCAAACTATGGTCAGCAGTTGCCAGGGATCTGCAAGTGAAATAGTTTGGAAATAGTTATTGAAAAATTTACCTGGAACATTAAACAATACATAATAGATTTATCGACATAAATTATTTGTTGAAAGGCATAGATCAGAATATGGTAATGGTGCTTGGGAGGAACTTCTTTTGCTTCCAGGGATTATTCTTGCATATATACGTGGCGATAAGCAAGTTTTCCAGTTCTGCTGTTTTTTGGGCATGTATGTCTCAGCTAAATGCTTTCCCTGGAAACTTCTATCGTGTCCTTGCTGCCTTTTAACCGTTGTTATTAAAGCTAGCCTGTTGACTGGGTTTCATCTCTATTTTTCAATTTATGGTTTTTAGGCTAGCATCAAATTGGTTCCCAATTTTTCTGGTTCAACTGGCCGGTGTTCAAAACTCTGGCTATGTAGTTAACATGTCTTTCATCCCCTTGTTTTCCTTTTTGTATGGCAAAAGAAATCAGTTGATTTCCATTTTCAAAGTGTCTCTATATAGTTGAAGATCTTATATTTTACCATCATACATGGGAGTACGAGTCATAGCTTATGTAAACTTATAGTATGTTTGGTAAAGTTTTTTATAGATTATAAGCTGTGAGTCATAAGAAATGTGTGAATAAGAGGTTAGTAGTAGTTGTAGGTCCTACTGAATTATGTGGATAAAAATTTTATTTTGACAAAGTTGCCAAATATGCAATTAATAAGTTTGTTCTAGAATTTGTTCTTTTTTCTTGAAAACTTGCCATATTCTCATTTTCTTAACTAACCTTCTGTTATATGTTGTGAGTGTATTAGATATGGAAACAATTGCACAAGGAAGATTTCTTGAAGATGACAAAAGATTTTGTGGAAGAACTGGAGCTTCCTGATTCAAAGATGCGAGTCGAGCAATATGAATCCTTCTATCAACAGACAGATAATAATTCTTCCAATCCTTAATTATATTTGTTCCAATTTATTCTATTGAAAATGTTTCTCATTAAGATTAATCATTCCTGCTGCAAAACACATGCCCAGATAAGATAATTGTCTGAAAAACATAATTCGGCAGAATCTGTTTTGTGCATGCAATATTATTACGTGAAGATTCATTTTCAGTTGTGTAATCTTGATCCCATTTTTGTACATTTAAGATTTAGGTTACTGATTAAAATGTAGTTTAAAACTTGATCTCCTTCTCTCCCACGTTTCTCCTAGATTATGAGCACCGGTGCTTATATTATGTTAAGTATCGTGACATGTCATATAAATCCACTTATGGATAAATATATGGTGAGCCTCAACATTTGAATTAAGTTTAAAATCCTCCAGTGAATTTATATGACACGTCACCAGTGCTTAACATAAGATGCGTAATAAACTTATTTTATTTTGGTCTAATATGAAATAAGCTTTTCATCGTTGAATCGACTTGACCGTCGCATTATCTTTAATCATTAATATATATACAACAATCATCTTAATATATATACAACAAGATGATAAAGAAGCACGTATTTATATGAATTTTCTTATATCAGTAATTTAGAATCAACCAGACAAGAGAAATATAAAAAGAAAAAATGTGTACATAAAATATTTGTTTGTTTATTCTATTCAACTTCAATTTGTAAAATACACCTTTTATGAGGACAACTTGATATGTGCCTTTATCTGTAAAGCAATTTTTTTAACCTCTTAATTAAATATGCCGCTGGTGGTGGTATTAGACTAGTACTAGTTGATGAAACAGAGTCCTCCACCCTGACGCACCATTGTTATCTTATAAGTGCACAGAAGACAACTTGGCTTGAACACAATGTGGCTTCGCTTTTCTTGTGCCTAATGTATTATATTTAGCGAATACGACTTTTCGTAAAATTCTCTTGTGATTAGCTCTGTGATGGACAGGGGTCTTAAATGTGTCGAGCCAATTAACTCAGCTTGTCTAAGGTTGGAATCAGCCTACTCGACTTGCCCTCGAGCTCGTCCTTTGGTGAGGGGCTAGCCAATTTTTACATTTTTCTGAACTTGAGCCAAAAAATCTGAGCAGCTCGTAAGCCACTATCGTGTTGGCTTGCCTGGCTCGCGAGTGGTTTTGTCCTACTTCCCATCCTTAGTGATGGAAATGCATTTTTATGTTAGTTTTTAAAGGAGCTTGTAATCTCTCTATCACGAAGAGCGTACGAATTCTTTCTGTATAGTCTGTGATAAAGTTAACATGAGGGATCGAAATGAGTCTTTTAAAATCAATCATCAAAGTTATGTCGTTCATGGGGTAAATTTCATTGGCGTTAAATACATATTTATTCTAGTATCAATCGTATATATGTATTTTAATTTTGCTCATTTGTATAAGTTACACTTCAATTTGATCTTAATTGGGAAAGTATACTTTAATTTGATGATGTTAATTAAGGTAATTTCAACTTGTTCCATTTATGAATATCATATGTAAATAGATAATGTTAATCACACGTGGTCATAAGTTATGATGTGGATTAAATCCAATTTTAGTTAAATAAATGATGATCATTATTTATTGATGATCACGTTATTGATTTTCATCGGTCCAAGTTATGAAATAGAATTAGTTATCTGGTTGAAATCAAAACTAAAGTATATTAACAATGAATAAAAGGAAAGCTATCGTTAATGGAATTACTCTTTCTTAATATTGTGAAAATAGTGAAGTTCCAATAGTTTCAAACTTTCAATTAATTACTGTTGCACAACTAAAAATAAAATTAAAAGATAAGAAAGATGAACTTCTGGCAGAATCCAAAGAAAACAGGGCGTTGCCCCGCCGTGGTGGGTGGAGCCACGTCGCTGCAAAAGGTGCATCTTGGCGGACACGTTACGAACGTCAATAGTTCCAAAGATTACTCTAAAAGAATAATGGTATTTAATACCGGTAGTTCTGGATCACTAGTTTAAATGGCATAATTTGATATGTTTAATCCAAAGAAAACGTGCATTGCTCCACCGTGGTGGGTGGAGCCACGTCGCTGCAAAAGGTGCATCTTGGCGGACACATGACGAACATCGATAGTTCCAAAGACTTCTTTAAAAGAATAATGATATTTAATACCGGTAGTTCCATAGCACTAGTTTAGATGACATAATTTGATATNGCAAAAGGTGCATCTTGGCGGACACATGACGAACATCGATAGTTCCAAAGACTTCTTTAAAAGAATAATGATATTTAATACCGGTAGTTCCATAGCACTAGTTTAGATGACATAATTTGATATGTTTAATTAAAAGTGAAATTATATGATTCGTCTAATTACACTTGCAAATTAACGTTACTAGTGCTGTCACTTAAGTTGGTGTTAAACACTAGTGGAATTAAATAACATTACTCTCCCGAAAAATTAAATAAATGACAAGAAATAAAGTTTTTCAGCATGCCTTAAGTGGCCTTTTTTGTTTTTTCATTTTTTTGTTTTTTTTTTTGTTTTTTTTTTTTTGTGGGTTATATGCAGTTTTCAAGGTAAGATGGGCCACGACAATTTTTTGGCCTAGAATGAAATTTTGAACTTAGGTTAGGTTGATTTGATTTAATAAAAGAAAAATGTAAAACCTTTAAACTTATGTAGGTTGATTTGGTCCAAAAGTAAGAATGTATTAAATTAGTTTTGTACAATCTTTAACTTTTCAATTTAAAATAAAAGATTTATACTCATAATTAAATTAACTTAAAGTATTACATTTCACAGGTTTGAGTTTTTGCAGGAAACTTTTAAATGTCAAATACTCTATATAGTCAAATCTTTGAAATTAAGCTCTAATGGGCTTCTCTAATCTAATCTTTTAAAAGAGAGTGGATTTTACTCTCAAACAAACTTTCTATTTCTATTTTTAATGAAAGTATAAAACCTGTAAATTAAATTAAACTTATTTAAAGTATTGACTCTCTAAAATATAAAACATCTTGTAGTTAGAGCGTCTCTTTAAGATGGTTTGATGCACCAAATTTGAACATGGAGTTCGACTATGCAAGTTTAGTCATTTTCAATATTACTTACTTTTATTATATATACACATGCCATTGTATCACTTAAAATATGTTTTGACACACACATTACTAAACAAGATTGAATAAGAAAACACATATTTTAGTACATAAATAAGTAATCAAGACGGAACAAGTCATTACGCATCTTACTTAGCCCTTGTTTGGGCACCATTATTTCACATTTTAATAAGGAGAATAATAGTTTTTTTTTTTTGAGAACGTGTGGTTAAAAATGAAGGAAAAATTTTTAAGTTTATATTTAATATTATTTTATTGAAAATGTGTGGTTAATAAAAAAAGAGAAAGTGAATTTTAATTTAATGGAAGCCAAAAATGGCTTAGTATTGTTCATGTCAACATATCAAATATCTCATTGAAATAAAACATAATTAAAAAATTATGAAGAGACATAACACAAATAATCAATGTCATTAAATGGCCTTCTTCAATTCAACTGATCCAACACATGCATTAGAAAATAATTTATGGACTTTCCTTTTGAGGTCTATACTGTTGAGAAATTGAGGTTCCATCCCAAATTTGGAGTTCGCAAATTACTTACTCCATATTTAGTCAAATTTTAAAATTTCTTTCCACTTTCTTTACAATCTCTCCCTCGAATGAAGTACCACATAATTTTGATCCCGTCAAGCGATTATTTATTCTTCTGTTTCCTTGAAACTTTGAGTTAGTAAATTATGGATCTGATAAATTTGTGGGAAAAAAATATTTTGATCGTAATTTTGTCATGTTAAGTTGTAAGCAGCAGCGGACCCAGGACCCGGCAAGGGGGCGCGGCTACCCGTGCTGGCTCCGTTGAAGTTTACAGTCGTCGTCTTGCGCCGAGGAAGTTTACAGTGGCGGGTGGAATAAGTGGAAGGAAGAAGATGAAACACATGTTTGGCCATTTGGACTTTGGGCCCCTTTTTTTAATGTTTTGGGCCTCTTGTTTTTTTTAAATAAAATCAGGCCCAATTATCAAATCCATTACCATTACCCACCAAATACCAATTACTCGATCATTCCAAAGGAATTCAATTTCCAAACTTGGTTCCTCCCTCCTGTCGGCAATTGCATGTTTATTGCTCATAGCACCATAAACATCAATTCCAGTCCAGGTAATTAATTAATTAATGGCTTCCCTCAATTGCAAATTCTTTTGTATTTTCACTTCAATTTATTTATCGGATAATTTATCTCGGCAGCGGAAGTGAAGAGCGGCGAGTGTCTGTACGGAACCGATTTGGATCGACTCCAGCAACCTAAATTGAGAGATGCACAAGTATTTACGTTCAAGGATCTGGAAATGGCTACTGATAAATTTAGTGAAGCGAAATTGATGGGGAATGGAGCATATGGAATGGTTTACAGAGGGATCCTCAGTGATGGGACTGTGACAGCGATTAAGATGTTGCACCGTTAAGGCAGGTAAGGAGAACGTGCTTTTCGGTTAGAGGTTTGTCACTCCATTTATTACCTTTTCTTGAAATTTGAAGACAAAATTTTTCTGTTTTAAAGGTTGGGGACAAAAATGAAAAAATAAACAATGTATTTATATAGTCTTTTATGCTATTTTACGCTAACATAATTAAGTGGTACCGTGAGACAAGAAAGTAGAAGAATAAAAAAGGGGAAAAGGAATGTGGTATAAATGATAAATTTGGGAATTTGTGATTTGTAAAAAGTGATAAATTGGTGTTGGAAATTGGAACTTGATGATAGATTGAAGAATTGCGATTTGTGATTTTAGTGCATTTACATATAAATCGGAGAATTTTTAATATTATTTAATTAAATATTAATAAACAACCTCGTTATTTTGGTCGTTGACTATCAACGGTCAATAATCAACGATCACAACCGCCCTAGCTGAGATTCATTCCTAGATTCGCCACTGGTTGTAAGGCTTAATTATTGTCGCTACATGGGGTCCTATGTGCATCGACCTTCACAGTAAAGTCACTGTGAGGTGGCTCGGGGATGTGGGGGTGGATCTCTCGAGCCAAATTTTATTAAGTATATTATAGGAATTTTATATTTGTAATTTCGATTTTGCCCTGAATTATCTTATAAATAGGGAGTGATCATTAGAATATATTTAATCATCATCAAATAGTGAGAAACATTAGAGAAAATAATATGTGCAAATTTTCTTATAAACTTTGTTTCATCATAGTGAAAATTACTGTAGCGACGGATGGGAACATAAATTCATGTTAAAGCAAACACCTATAAACATTTTTTAGGTTCTCGAAGTGCCAAACATAACATGCACTTAATTTTCCCAACTTGATTCTTTCTTTAAACGCCATTTTTATTTCAGAAGTACTTCTCCCTATTTATTATGGACGGTTGCCACTTTCTACCATCCATCAACTTTGAAACTTAAATAAAAAGTGCCCCTTTTCTCGTGAAAATTTATAGAATGCATACAAAAGAATAGAGCGGAAAGAAGTTCGGGTTAGGGTTAGAGAAAGGGAGTGCTCATATGGTCAATTTTTTGAAGTATTCATAATTACTCTCTCAACCTCTGTCTCATTCCACAGCTTTTCACATTTATTACTGCCTTATCAAATGCCCCACATGAACCCTGTACTCTATCTCCAAATTAATTGCAAAAGTCCAATCAAACCTCTCCCTTCAAATGTTGAATTTTTTATGTTGCCACTTCTAGTTCTTATAGTCATTATGTGTCACTGGGGGTGGCCCACGAGCCGAGCTCGTGGCTCGTTACTCACAGGTCGGGCTTGGCTCTGCTTGTGAGCTCGTGGGCAGAATCGAGTTTCGGCTCGCGAGCTCGTCTTTTTTTTTTTTAAGATAAGTCTTTTAAAAAAAAAATTCGATTTTGGACGAGCCGGCTCGTGGTCGAGCCTCGTGCTCGGGCTTGTCTTTTAGACGAGCTCAAGCGGCTCGTTTTTTACGAGCTGACGAGCCTCTCGGCTCGGTTGCCACCCTTATATGTCACACATATATATCAATTTTTTTGTTAGAGAATGTGAGATTAGATAATAGGAAAAAAAATATGAATCTACGTACAAAATTATTTTATTGAGAAAAAGTGTTATTGCAAATGAATTTAAGGTTAAGTGAATTTAAATAATTTCTACCAAAAAGGGACACAATATTTAAATCGATAACGCTCTGAATCATCGAGTTACTATTAAAACTGGTGGATCAGTGATCGAACATGTGGGTCTGAATCGCGAGCTCGTCTTTTTTTTTTTTAAGATAAGTCTTTTAAAGAAAAAAACTCGATTTTGGACGAGCCGGCTCGTGGGCGAGCCTCGTGCTTGGGCTTGTCTTTTAGACTAGCTCAAGCGGCTCGTGGCTCGTTTTTTACGAGCTGACGAGCCGCTCGGCTCGGTTGCCACCCTTATATGTCACACATATATATCAATTTTTTTGTTAGAGAACGTGAGATTAGATAATAGGAAAAAAAATTATGAATCTACGTACAAAATTATTTTATTGAGAAAAAGTGTTATTGCAAATGAATTTAAGGTTAATTGAATTTAAATAATTTCTACCAAAAAGGGACACAATATTTAAATCGATAACGCTCTGAATCATCGAGTTACTAGTAAAATTGGTGGGAGTCACTAGCTTGTACACCCAGACTGTTGCCGATTTATCAATGGATCCATGTCAGGTTTATAACTATGGTTCCACCTCTACAATAGTATCGTTCTAGTTTTGATTGCAAGGATCCATTATTTGTGATATTGAAATTATATAATAACGAGTTCAAATTTTACTTAAAGCAATTGGAAGTTTTTGCAAAGTATTTACAAAAGAGTTTTGACATTTTTTTTAATGAAAGGTGCAAAAATCTATGAACTTCCTATCATCCTTTACACTTTTTCAAAAGTCGAAATTTGACTTATTTCGGAAGACAACCTTTTCAATTTTCGTAACTCCGAAAAGGACCACCAAAATAGCTCCCATACAAAAATAAACATAATTCAAAACATACAACTTTCTTGAACTATATATATGTGAGGTTATGCATTTCCAGCCTTACAAGTGGCCAATCCATATGTCGAATATATATAAAACAAATTTACAGTTTATAAGTGTTTTGATTATAAGAAAATCCAAATCTTAATATGATATCAGAGTTTTTTAAGTTTAAATAGATAATTAGAGAAGGGTTCACTCACTTCGCACTTGGCAACCGGGAGAAAACGAGTCACATAATGGCAGGGAAGCTGGGAAGGTTGGCCTTTGGGCCGTGGGTCTTTTTTCCAAAATGTTAAAATACTTGGGTTGG
>CAIGRP010018409.1:0-15486 GCA_903798385.1 Fraxinus cuspidata
TTCAGTCTGTGGTTTGAATTAATCTCAAAATGGTTAATCATTCATTTCTCAGTAATCCTAGAAAAAAAAAATTACCATAGAAAATAAAATGCAAATGGGAAACTATAATTTACATAATACCCATTGCACTCTGCACAAACTGGGATAGGATGGTGTATCATATCTTGTATGTTTGTCGAAGAAGCTTGCTCCAAGAGTCGTCAAAACGATGTTTTCTGAACTTAGTTTCATATTACCTTTCTCTACCAAACAACAATTCAAACGGCTCCAACTCACAACCAATATATTCACCTCGGTTGCTCCTCAATCTCACAGACCTTACCTAGTCTTACCAATAAAATTGGAATCACAGACCTTACCTAGTCTTTCGGACCCAAAACACATACGATACCCGCTCTAAGTACTCAATAGGGCAAAGGTCACAAACAAATACTCAAGTAGAAGTAGATAATCATAGTAATCAATCAAGAGCAAATAAACATGCGATACATATATCATATAGGATAACACACATATTTTCAAACAAGACACGTTCACACAAAACAATAGATTAACACCAAGTTAATCAATCAAACGGCCAATACGTATGCAACAAATGCATAAATGACCCCACGACACTTATCCTATCTCATTCCGTGTTGCTCAAACCTCGATAACACATATCTCACCTCATCGCCAACCATACTCACTAGACTGATCACTCAACTCATGTCTAACTGGCAGACCTCTATAGATTAGACCTTGAGATAATCCTCTATCCCCACATCACTTCTCCCAACCTAAATGGATAATGAGTCTCCACTAAAGAAGTGATAGAAATGATTCTCTCACAATGCACCTGATTAGGGTCTCTTCATAGATAAATGATTCCAACATTTAATCACCTCTCCACTCGTGATCTAAATGTCACACTCAACATCCCCGGTACAAACCACCAATGTAACTATAGGCATCTATACTCCATCTCACCAATAGACATACAACACACTTTAATTGCTTAAACTTCATTTTACTTCTCATCATATGTAACTTACCACTCCTCTTATCATCTTTTTTAGCCTTAATCTCCATCTCCTTACTCCTAAAGAAATCTATGACAATCTCGAGTGTTAAGGTGTCCCTACCATACTTAATTGTATTCTTAAACTCTCTATATGAATCAGACATAGAATTAAGTAAAATAATGGCCTTGTACATTTTAGACATCTTGTCATCACAATTAACGATATCTTGAACAAGTTTGTTGAAAATATCTAGATCAAGATCCTTTGGCGAATTCATTTTAAAATTGAAAAATATTTTAAACAAGTACAACTTATTAGGAGTAGACTTAAACAAATATAAGTCCTTCAA
The DNA here is from genome assembly GCA_903798385.1 of Fraxinus cuspidata. Lineage (NCBI taxonomy): Eukaryota > Viridiplantae > Streptophyta > Magnoliopsida > Lamiales > Oleaceae > Fraxinus > Fraxinus cuspidata. The sequence goes on from CAIGRP010018409.1 coordinate 1,354, forward strand.
TTTTTGCCAAAGTTATTTTGTAGAATTAATTTTTCCAACTTTTCTAAAAACAGTGTCAGATAGGTGTAAAATAATTGAAGTGTAAGCAAGTTTATCATATTCTTCTTTTTGTGCTTCTGTCAAATTTGCAGAAAATTTGCCATCTATGACTTTTGAAACTTTTCTTTGAACCAAAATCCCATTCATCTTTTGTTGCCAATTGAAAAATCCCCTTTCCCATAAAAAGTTCCAACTTCAAAATTTGAAGAAATTTTGAGAAACTGAACAACTAAAGTGCACAAATTGATCACACAAAATAATCCTAAGGCCGCAATATACACCGTTCTAGATTCTCAGAGTTTCGTGAGACTTAAGATCCCAAAATTAAGGGAATGTTTAAACGGATTAAGTATAGGTGTTCTAACAGAATAATCAATGCAACACGAAAGTATGTTAGCAAAAATTCAAATTTTCACGCAATGCAGTCTCACACAGTGATTAAGCAATAGTTAAAGCACAAAAGCAATTACCAACTTGATCAAAATCAGCACTTCAAACAGAGCAAGCAATTTCTAAATTTCTAGCACAAGCAATATTACCCCACACAGTAACTTCAATTCTAATGTCACCCCCATATGATGACGCGCTAATGCTGAAGTTTAAATTAGGATAAGCCAATATATTAGAGCAGACCAATCTGAGTCCGTAAATATCGAAAGATGATAATTTATCACTTTAGGACCACAACTATTCGTCCTAAAGTCTCCAACAACCCAATAATCAACCAACCACGATCCCAAACACATAAAGAACACAATTGTTCAGACTTCGCTGTATAACCTGAAACAAGAAAACTAACAACACCAAAATGTCAACAAAAATGTCATGACCAAACTGTCAGAAGAAACCATTGCCGGATTCCTTCTCACGTACCTCCACGCGCGACCAACCGTTTCTACACGTGGCCTCTACGCGCCATCGCCGTTCATCACGTGCTTGACCACTGAGATCTCCTCTACCTACACGTCACGTAGGTGGTCTCTGTTTCACAACCGGTAACTGGATTGGCCAAAAATTGCACAAAAAGATCCGGTCAGATTGTAGAAAAATTGGACAGGTTTGTTTATGATTTCTGCTCGACTTTATGCCGGTTTTATGGACCTTTTCGGTCAATTTTTCGAGCCAAATCCACCACTTTGAAGCTTTGATACCAATTTTTGTGGAAATGGTGTTTTTCGGGTTCGATTTGACGTTACATTTCTCTACCAAACAACCAGTCCAAACAACTCTAAATCACAACCAATATATTCACATCGGTTGCTCCTCAATCTCACCCACAAAGGATAAGATAATTGTGATGATTTGTAAGCCACGAAGACGCAAGAAAAAACAATGGAAGAAACACGAGATGGAGGCCAAAACACAAAGAAAGCCACCGGTTTTTTCCCCTTTCACAAGTTGCCGGTTTTTTCTCTCTCTTGCATACAAAAATCACACACAAAGCAGCTAGGGCAAAGACACCGTATATATATGCTAGGTTAGGCTTTAGTTGGACAAATAAAAGAGGTTAAATGGGCCAATATTCAAAGTTATCGAAGAAGTAATATATATGGGTCATGAGCAACATTAATGTTTAAGTTACTTTCAGCGGTCCACATTGTATTCGGGTTGAGCGTTGAACTTGGTTGTTGGTAACAATTTTATCTAAAGTTTACACCATCGCCCGGGATTCATTGGTTATCAAAACCCAACGATATTATATTGATAGCTTGCTTTTAATGATGGATTAAATTATAGAAATTATTGAAAATTCATTAGTTGTGTCGTTTCTTGAAGAAATCATTATTGTAATCTAACAAATTCAAGAAGAAATCGTCATTTTTCAACAGTTAACGCTGTCTAATTTTCTTTCTTCTACTTAAAAATTTATTTTTTCCCGTAGAAATGGCCATATTTCATATCTCATTTGCGGCATACATTAATTTGGCCATATTTCATATCTCGCTTGCTGTCCTATTTTAATATGTAACATGTTATTAAGTTGCACCAAACTCTTATGTCATGCAAGCCAGGGATGCTGAAGACAACACAGAAATGTATTTTCTGTTCTAACCATGCGTGGGCATTTGAATATTATGTCAAACTAAGCTGTTAACCTGTCATTATTACCCTTAGAATCTTGTTTGCTATACATAAATGTGATATATTGGAAGAGCACTACTACACAGGCATGGGTAAAGTCCAAAATGACAAATGATACATTAAACGTCATCATGATGCCTACATCTCAATAAAATTGCAATTAATTTCATTTAAATGGCACATTACATGCAAGTAATAATTTCACCAGAGATCTACTTATAATGCAAAATATTTTAAAGTAATATGGCAATTTGGAAATGAAGATTAAATAATTTCTTGAGAAGTGACCAAGGACAGGTGGATGTGACATCTTATCCATTGATTTAAGTTTGCTTTTTCTGTTCTCCCTCTAGCTTGTGTAAATTAAGAAACCAACATTATTTGGACAAGCAAAAAAATTAAATTTGGTTAATGCAACTTATACAAATGTCGTTGAAAACTAGTAAAGAAAAAAAGATCTTGAATAGGCCCATTGACATTATGCATATTGATATTGACAAATCTTCAGTGCTTCAGAGAAGAATTGTTCTTCAACAGCTAATACACTATTAGTTTTCTTATTCCCGCCTAAACTTAATATATATCATCTTAGAAGTCGTCACTTACTAGCTGTACCAATCTTTTTATCATCAACTTCTTCAAGTAATTAAAATAGTGGGATAACAGCAGCTTAAAGGATTCAAATAAACAAACCAGAAAATGGGTGGTAATTAAATCATATTTTCGATTATAGTGTCAATGTCATTTGAAAATACAATTATGATCGTCTTAAATTCTTTTATTGAAATAAAATTATCTTCTTTCTATCATAAAATTGGATTTAGAAACTTACTTTTTTCCTTGCCTTGAAAGCCTTTGCATAGTCGGCACACTCAAATGATCAATTCGACGGTGAACATGAGGTTTCACTTAAAATCCGGTGAAAAGTAGTGTTTAATTTTGTATATCTGGCATAAAAACTGGTTAACTATTGTAGCAGTTCATGTTAGATTTTTCGGTTTTGATTGAGAGATTTTCGTTTAGTAGATTAACAAAGCTTAACTAAGTCATTAGGTAACGTCTTTAACAACTAAGCCATTAATTGACAATTATAAATTGATTTCATGGAAATTTTATTTAGAATATGCTTCAAAAGGACATATTTTGCATTGCATGAGAATACTATATTCTTTCAAAATCTTTATGATCAAGAAACCATACAAGAGAAACATTTCTCAACACTTATTTAGTTATTAATTTTTATTCTTTAGAACTCACAAGATATCCGTAAGAGGCAAAACTCATCATATATATTTCCCTTCTAGTCGATGTTCCACCGAAACTGTCCTTGAAGCTATTTAATCACATTCGTGTCGACCTGGAAAGCCTCGGTGAGAACATCAGGATTAATGGGAGGGTCGGATCCAAAAACAGCGTTTGCCTGCTTAGCCCCGCAAATACAACTGCATTTGTCTTCCCCACATTAAATCGGAAATGAATGAGAACTTCTGGAAACACAAAGATGACTCCTGGATACAGAGTCTTGGTAAAGAGTTTGTTCTTTATGTTTGGATTTGCAGGGTTCGAAGTCACGAATCCAACATACAAAGTGCCCTCCACAACAACAAGAACCTCAGTAGCCCGGGGTGCGTATGGGGTGGGTTGAGGCCATAGGGTGCATAGTCGATACGGACTAAAGAGATGCATGCCAGTGTTGAGTCCTGGTAATTGGTTGACATTCACCGGGGTGACCTTTGATCCAAGGGGGTTTGATGTATTTCCAGGCACGTTCAGTCCAGGCGTGTTTGGATCCTTGCTAATCTTTCCACTCACAAAAACTACAAGAGAAACAGAAGCAATTGCTAAGCCATACATATGTATATGCTAACATAATTTAGTACATAAAATGTACTCAAAATTGTCATAAAAATCACGAGGAAACTGAATGCAATAAAATTATATTATTCCCCAGTACAAGTTTTGTAGGAGATATAGTATCAAAAGAAAAAAAAAAAAAGCTAAAATTTTGCTGATTCTAATGTCAAGTAGTACTGAGTAGTGGGCGTACTGCTCAAAAAATAAGGTTGTTGTTCTAGGAGTGTAAAATGCATTTACATTTTGCTTCGTCATCCTTAACAGCAACACAAAAATCCTGTAGCGGGGCGGGGTCAGAAGCATATGTAAACGATACCAATGAGATAATAAGAATGGAAAGTAGAAAACGAACAGCAATTTTTAGTACAATCCATATTTTGTTTTTGTTGTGGTTTGTGGATGTTTATTTGTGAGAGGGGATTGCCAATTTATAGTGCGGCTTTCTATTTGAATTAGTCATCAACTTATCATTTCAAGCAAATATTGCCAAGTCTTCAAAAAATAGTTAACTATATATTTTCAAGAGCAGGTCGTTTCAAACAACTAACACTGTAAAATATACCTTCTTCTGGAAGTGGTTGATCAAATCTTGATTAACTAACTACTCCGAAATTCGTAGTCTGTGGTTTGAATTAATTTCAAGTGGTTAATCTTTCATTCTCAGTACTTCAAGGAAATATTTTTAGCAGACGAAATATAATGCAGATGCAGATGCAGATGCAGATGAGAAACTTTAATTTACATAATTCCCAATGCACTATGCTCAAACTGGGTTAAATTATAGAAATGATTGATAATGCATTAGTTGGCTGGCTAATGGAAGTTGTTCGTCAGTTCATTAGAATTAAGTCTGTCAGCTTTTCTTTTGCAAGTGAATAAGGATAGTTTCCATTTTCCAAGTCTTTAAGGTGTGACAATTTCAAGAAGCAATCGTCGTTTGTCAACAGTTAACACTGTCTATCCAGTTTTCCTACATGGAAATGGCCTTTATATAGACTCAGTTGCTGCATACTTTAATCTGGCCTTATGTTCAAGTATGACAAACTTCAGGAAGTCTTTAACAAAAGAAATGTTATTAACAGTTTTGTTGGGTTTTGATACCCAACAAATCCCTAGCAATGATGTTAAACAGTTTAGAATATGTTTCATAGGTCTCGATCGATGAGTGAAATAATTATCAATACAATCAATTTATATGCTCGACCCGAAAGCAATGTGCCCTACTAGTAATAACGTAATTTGTTAATGTTGCCTTGGCCCAAACTCACTTATTGGATGGTTTTCTTGTGTCTTGGCCCAATTGATGATATAACCTAATCTATATATACCCATTATCATAGTGTTGGAAACGTGTTTGCGCTTTCTGTTGTGAAGAGAAAACTGTGGCTGCTACCCATCATCTTCTTCTTTGTGCCTTTTGTCTCTATTGTTTCTGTTTGTCTTTGTGACTTGCAAATCACCACCATAACCTTGTCCCTTTATGGGTGAGAAAGGAAGAAAGCAACAATGAGTGAATACGAGTTGTGGGTCAGAGTTTTAATTGATTATTTGAAATCGATTGGTAATTTGAAACTCAGCTCGGATTCTACAAATTGAAGGTCCATTCCGCGACAATTGGTAGCATCAATGAGGTGGCTTGGGCTCCAAAATTTGACTAGAAACTGATATGAAGCGAAACTGGCTATAACAAATTGTTCAAAAAATTTCCCAAAAATTGAACCTACAGTCGACGATTCTGACCAAACCAGAAGGCGGTTGAGGAAATGGAGGCCATAACCTTGATTTGCAGGTGTATGCGCTCTTGGGTTGACTGCATGTAGTGGTGACAGCCGCCGTCGATCACACAACACATGGTAGTTCCGACAGCGGCGCTGGATGCTCGTCCGACGTCTTTTGGGGAGAATTTCTTCAGGCATAATTTTATTAACGTGATTTCTAACGATTTCGTGTTTTTAGTTTTTTGTTTCAAGTTATACGATGAAAATTGGATGATTTTGCCCATGCGCGTTTGTGATTCGTTTGTTGCTCGTTTGGTCGTTGCAATTCCTGAAAGCTTAAGGGTAAATAGTGGTGGCCCTAAAGTGGTAAATTTGCATCTCTCCTTAGTTACAGACTCAGATTGGTCCGCTATAGTATATTGGTTTATCTTAAATTCAAATTTCAGCGTTAGCACATCATTGTATGTGGGTGACAGTAGGATTGGTGTTACCGTGTGGGGGTAACCATTGCTTGTAGTAAAAAAATAGAAATTATTTGTCATATTTGAAGTGTTGGATTTAACTGCACATTGATAGTTGCATTTATGTTTTATTGCCTGTATTGCGTGATAATTTGAATTTTTTGTTGACATACATTCGTGTTGCGTTAATTATTCTGTTAGAACTCCTAGACTTAACCCGTTTGAACATTCACTTGATCTAAGATCGAGAATCTTACGAAACCTTGGGAATCTAGAACGGTGTATACTACGGCCTTATGATTACTTTGTGTGACCTATTTGTGCACTTTAGTTGTTCTGTTTTTCAAAATGTATTCACATTTTGAAGTTGGAATTTTCAATGGGAAAGTGGACTTTTCAATTTGGCAACAAAAGATGAAGGGAATTTTGGTTCAACAAAAAGTTTCAAGGCCATACGTGGCAATTTTTTTGCAAATTTGGCAGAAGCACAAACAGAAGAATATGATGAACTTGCTTACACCTCAATGATTTTACACCTATTTGACACTATTTTGAGAAAAGTTGGAAAATTTGATTCTGTAAAAGAACTTTGGCAAAAGTTTGAGGACTCATATTTTCTTAAGTCTGCTCCTAATAGATTGTACTTGATTGGATCCTTCAAAGGATCTTGATGAAAATTTGGATATTTAACAAACTTGTTCAAGATATATTGATAAGAAAGTGTCTGAAACGTAAAAGGCCATTATTTTTCTTAATTCTATGTCTGATTTATATAGAGAGGTTAAGAATGCAATTAAGTNTTAAGACATCTTTAATTGTGATTAGAAAGTGTATGATACGTATAAGGCCATTGTTTTGCTGAATTCTATGCTTGATTCATATAGAGAGGTTAAGAATGCAATTAAGTATGGTAGAGATACTTAAACACCCGAGATTGTCATAGATTCACTTAGGAGTAAGGAGATGGAGATTAATGCTCGAAAAATCAATAAGAGGAGTGGTGAGTTACATATGATGAGGAGTAGAATGAAGTTTAAGCAGATGAATTTGGAAAGAGCTCAAGATAGTAGTGATTCGAGTAGTGACCCGAGTGATGAGGGTGGTAAGAACAAGGGTAAGAGATGGGACAAGTCTGGTGGTAAGCAATGTTACGACTGTGATAAGTCTCGACACTTTGTGAGGGATTGTCCCAAAAAAAATGATAAGCAAAAGGGTAAGATGAGAGACGAGGCGAATGTTGTTATATGGTCGAGTGATGACCCTAGTGAGGTTTATTGAGAGTAAACCCGTTACAACATGTGCAACTGTGTGTAATCCTTTCTACATGTGTATGATTGCTTAATTCTGTTGCATGGCTATATGTGCATTTCAATGTGTTTGATATGTACATTTGCATGAATTTGAGAGCAATTTAATTACTTCATGTAATTGTTTGCATGTATAGTGGGTTAAAATGCATTTATAGTGTGCTGTATGTCTATTGGTGAGATAAAGTATAGATACCTATGGTACATTGGTGGTTTGTACAGGGGATGTGGAGTGTGACATTTGTATCACGAGTGGAGATGTGATTAAATGTTAGAATCTTTTATCTGAAAAGAGACCCTGATCAGGTGGAGTGTGATATCACTTCAATTAGGTGGAGACCCATTATCCACTTAAGTTGGGAGAAGTGATGTGGTGATAGAGGATTATCCCAAGGACTTAGGATCTAGAGGTCTACTAGTTAGATGAGTTGAGTGATCAGTCTAGTGAGCATGGTGGGCAATGAGGTGAGATATGTATTCTCAAGGTATGAGCAACACAGAATATGATATGATAAGTATGGTGAAATCTTTCGTGGGGTCATTTTTGCATTTGTTGCGTATGTGTTTTGACCGTTTGCTTGATTATCTTAGTATTAATGTGTTATTCTGTGCGAACGTATTTTGGAAAAGATCTGTACATTATCCTATGTTATATCTCAATCGTATGATTATTTGCTCTAGATTGATTACTCTGATTATCTGCTCCTACTTGGGTATATGTTTGTGACCTTAGCCTTAGTGAGTATGTAGAGCAGGTATAGTATGTGTTTCGGGTTCGAAACACAATGTAAGCTCTATGATTCCAATTTTATTGGTTGCCTTGATTATGCAAGCTTTAACTTTGTTTTCTGTTTGCTTGCAGATTGATTGGGTATCAAGGTAGAGGTTTGTTGGGTTTTGATACCCAATAAACCCCAAGAAATGATGTTAAAACAATTTAGAATATCATAAGCCTCGACTGATGAGTGAAATACCAATACAATCAATTTATATGCTCGAATCGAAAGCAATGTGGGATACTAGTAGCAACTTAATTTGTTAATGTTGCCTTGGCCCAAATTCTCTTATAGGATGACTTTCTTATATCTTGGCCCATTACCTTGTGTCTTGGCCCAATTGATGATATAACCTAACCTATATATACTCATTATCATAGTGTTGGAAACATGTGTGTGCTTTCTGTTATGAAGAGAAAATCGTGGCTGCTTCCCATCATCTTCTTCTTGTTTGTGCCTTTTGCCTCTATTGTTTCTNATTGTTTTTGTAGCTTGCAAAACACCACCATAACCTTGTCTCTTTGTTAGTGAGAAAGGAAGAAAGCAACCATAAGTGAATACAAGTTGTGGGTCGGGGTTTTAATTGATTGTTTGATATCGATTGGTAAGTTGAAATTGAGCCTAGATTCAAATTGAAGGTCCATTCCGTGACAAGTTTGATACATTAATCCCTATCATACATATCATGATTTTTAGTTCCACCAAATTCATATGTAATGCAAGCTAGAGATTCTGAAGACAATCTAGAATATGCTATTCCTTTTAAACCATGCTCCGGGATTTGAACAATATGTCCAAATAAGCTGTTAATCTGTCATTCTTACCCTCAGAAAAGTTCTAATGTGTTCGCTATAAGTAAAGGATATTTGTTACAAGGGAATCCGACAAATTCATGGAAAAAGTCCAAAATGGCAAACGATATATTAAGCATCATGATGCCTAGCTACATCTCTATTAAATTGCAATAAATTTCATTAAAAATCGAAAACACCTAACTAATTTGTTTTGCAGTAGTTTAGAGTTTTCTATCGAGTCGTTGCAATTAATGTCTGATCCCATTCACTTCCACAATAATCGCCTATGAGAAANTAGCTACATCTCTATTAAATTGCAATAAATTTCATTAAAAATCGAAAACACCTAACTAATTTTTTTTGAAGTAGTTTAGAGTTTTCTATCGAATCGTTGCAATTAATGTCTGATCCCATTCATTTCCAAAATAATCGCCTATGAGAAGAAAAAAGAAGGCGTCCTTCCCCTGGGCGATACCGACACATCTGAGATCGCCAAATGTTCGAGAGGAATGTATAAACTAATGAAACTTTTCCCTAAAACTCCAACTCTAGGGTGTTAAGTTCAATACACAATAGAAATGTATCATGCAAAGAGCATGCCGATTTAATCTATTATAAAAATAGAATTAGTTATTTTATATACTATATTTTTAATATTTTGGAAAGTTAGGGACTAAAGTATCTTCCAAATTTAAGAAATTCCACAATGTAGGATAACGAGTTGATTTTATCCCATTTAAATTATTTTTCCATGTTGATGAATTATTGTACTTATGAAAGTTAAAGATATGATATGATATGGCCATCCAGTACCAAAGATATGATATGTATTGAGCTCTTATCGATTTATAAAGATATGATGACGGTATGATATTTTGAAACACGTGTTTTAAATCTTTTATTTGAGATTGCTCCATTAATTCGTATCCTATTGAGTATTCCCATGTACTCACCCTTTTCCCCTATTCCTCACAGGTTAGAACATGTCGTTGGTTGGCGGGCGATGAGGTGCAGTCGTAGTGCCAAGATTTATGGAACTAAATAAATAATCCGGTGTAATGTGACTATGGATTTATTTTTTCTCAGCATTATTTTGTTTAATTTATCTCGTGGATCTTATTATTTTTTATTTGGATATGTTTCCTACATGTTTTATTTATTATTGGTAGAACCAAAATTTTCATGATGGGTCATTTGATATGTTCATTAAATTATCGAATGAAATTTTTAGTAACAATTTAAACTTTAAAAATTTGAATCGTTACAGTTTGGAATCAGAGCCTAGGTTTAAATTTTATGTAGACTTATTGGGACTTTAAAGTTTAAAATAATAATAATAATTATAACCGTGAATAGTGATACCTGACTTGATTGGTTTACCCGTCTTTTACTTTTTACAGTCCCTTTTTTAGTACAATTGGTGGCATTGGGAATATCAATTCCACCGCTATCTTGACCTTAATAGTTGATAAATATGTCCCTAGTTTTTAAGCATTGAAACTGGATATATTTTTGCTTTTCAAATGAAACCCATTTTTTTTCTAACTAGATATCCAAAAAAAAAAAAACAATGGTGTGACGCGTGTCACTGTTTATGGGTGAACTGTGAAGGAAAAAAATATTTGAGAATGCAACCGTTCACGCCAGGAACAGTAACATGTTCACGTGAACATAAAAAAAAATTAAAATTAATATTATGAACATTGCATGTCATTGATCACCGTGAACATTGACAGAGTATAGAAAAAGGAAAGAAAATGATTTAAATGATAATTAAAAAAAAATGAAAATGACGATATTATATTAATATTGAGCATTCATGTTTTAAATAATACGTTAATAATTATTTATTTGTTAGTCATTTCCTTGCGTTACGTTTGTTAAAAATTAATATTTTTCATAAGATATATGAATTTAAGGATGAAGTAAATTTAAAGTTCAAAAATTTGTAAGAATGTGAAAGATCTTTGGCACTCAACAACCACTAATCAGCCACCCTCCGACGACTCTAAGGTATGTAAAGGGGTAAGAAGATGAATTTATTCAAACATTTTGTATAATTTGCATCTTATAAATTTTCAGACATGCATATTTATAATATATTATGAAAATATGGGTTTAACATGTTAGACTTGGTAGGGGTATGTGACGAGTGACTTAATATTTATTTTTTAGAAAATGGCACCACCTACCAACACAAATTTGATGCAAGACTTATTGCGAGCAGTACAAGAGTTGAGCAGATAGAATCAAGCAACTCCATCCCAAAATGCACCGCCTTAGAAAAATGCACCTCTGTTTGTCCATGGAGCTATCTCAGTGGTTGAGCAGTTTCATAGGTACAAGCCTTATACTTTTGATGGAGGTTTTGACCCACTGGCTATTGAGGAGTAGATTAGAGGTCTGGAACTCATCTTTCGACACATTGCTTGTACGGTAGCACAGAAGGTACTATGCGTAGAGTTTATATTTTTTTGAGCAGCCAGTTATTGGTGAGAGTCCGTCTCATGCACTAGGACCGAAGATCAGCAGCGCAACCTGACTTGGGAGCAGTTTAAGGACGAAGTGATGGCAAAGTATTTCCCATAGGCTTTGAGAGATTTCAAGGAATCAAAGCTTCTGTAGCCCAGACATGGAAAATGTCGGTTATTGATTACGAAAGATAGTTTGAGCAGCTCTCAAGATATGCTCCGCACTTGGTAGATACAGAAGTTAAGAAGATCAAGAGGTTCGAAAATGGACTATGCTAGGGATAGCATGATCATCATGTCTTATTGATTCACTTCATATCATGAATTGTTTGAGAGGGCTCATGCTATTTCATATTAGAGGACCACATTTGAGCAGTATGCCTAGTAAGGCAATGAGCCATTGGGAAAGAGAAAGTGTAACGATCAGAACAAGGACAAACGTAACTAGAAGAATAAAAGATCAAGCATAAGAGTTCGTATCAGTGGGATGAGTGGGAGTATTACTCCTTGTCCTAAGTGTAATAAACTCCAAATGGATGAATGCTTGCTTGGGAAGAACATGTGTTTTCGATGTGGTAAGCTAGGATACATTGCTCTAAACTATACTGAGCCTTTAAAGAAGAAGGATGATGACCAGGATAAGAACAAGAAAGGAAAGGCCCGAGTTTTTACACTAAATCAGCATGAGGCGGAGCAAGATCCGAATGCGATAGCAAGTATTTTATTATTATTTGAAGTACCTATTTAAGTTCTTGATTTTGCATCCTCTGTGGCTAAGTCTAACACTATAATTATGAAACAGGTATTCTATTATTATCTGATGTGCCTACTTACGTACTTTTTGACTCTGGGCTACAAATTATTTTATCTCTATATCGTTCGTTGCTAGGTATAACTTTGTACGTGTGAAAAAGAATAATGAATTAGAAGTTAGCATCCCTTCAGGAAGAACTACTTGCACAAATCACATGACTAAAGCTATGAAGTTAGAGATTGACGGAAAGGTACTGCTTGCAGACTTATACCTTTTAGAGATAAAAGGCTTCGACATTATTTTAGGCATGGATTGGTTGGGACTCAATCATGCGACCATTCGTTGTCACGAGAAAGAAGTGTTCTTTCACAAATTGGGAGATGAAGAGTTCCGTTTCATTGGAGCAAGGTTCAAGTCTCTACCTCACATTGTATCGGTATTATTAGCGGATAATATACTGAGAAAGAAGTCATGCCAAGGATTCTTAGTTAATATCATCATTTCTACTCATACAGAAACAACCGTTAATGATATTAACATTGTGTGAGATTTTGCAGACGTATTCCCAGAAGATTTTCCACGCATTCCACAAGATAGGCAATTGAAATTTACAATTCACTTGGTTCCCTGTACGACATCAATTTCTAAGGCTCCGTACAGGATGGCACCAAAAGAACTTCAAGAATTGAAGTTACAGTTAGAGGAGTTGCTGGAAAATTGTTTTGTTCGATTGAGTGTTTTTCCTTGGGGGCAATCCGGTGCTTTTTGTGAAGAAAAAAGATGGGAGTATGAGGATGTGCATTAACTATCGTGAGTTGAACATATCTGGTTTGAAGAATCTACAAATCAAGAAAGCACGGGATAAGGATCCATTCTTACAGAAAATTACGGCTGATGTTGGTTTAAACAAACATATAAGGTTTGAAGAATCTACAAATAATGCCCTGACTTTTAGATGAATGTTGTGTGTACCTAAAAATGAAAGTATAAGAAACAAGATATTGGAAAAGGCTCATTCCACCACGTATGCAGTCTTGGTAGTACGAAAATGTATTGAGATCTCCGACATACATTTTGGTGGAAAAACATGAAGAAAAGAATTCGTCTGTTCATAGAAAAATGTATTATCTGTCAGCAGGTCAAGACAGAACATCAAAGGCCATCAGGACCGCTGAAATCGTTGAATTTTCCAGAATGAAAATGTGAACACATAGCGATGGACTTTGTGGTGGGCTTTTCGAGATCAGCAAGAGGTCACAGTGCTATTTGGGTAGCGGTTGATCATTTGACGAAGTCTGCCCATTTTCTTTGAATTAAAGTAAATTTTAATATGGAACAGCTCGCACAGTTATATATCAGAGAGGTAGTTAGATTGCATGAAATTCCAGTCTCCATTATTTTGGATAGAGACCTGCGATTCACATCGAAACTTTGAAAAAGCTTACAAGGAGCCATGTGGACGAAGTTGAAAGTTAGCATTGTTTATCATTCACAGACATATAGACAATCGGAAAGAACTATTCAAACTCTTGAAGATATGTCGATGGTGTGTGTTTTGGATCTTGGCGGTAGATGGGAAACATATCTACCATTAGTGGAGTTTGCTTACAATAATAGCTTACATGCTACTATAAGCATGGCCCCATATGAATCGTTTTATGGTAGGAAGTACAAATCTCTTATCCATTGGGATAAGGTTGGAGAGAATAGAATTTTAGGTCCTAAAATTATTGAACGAACAATTGAGGCGGTTGATAAGATTAGAGAAAGAATAAAAATAGCACTAGATTGACATAAAAGTTATGCTGATGGTAGAAGAAATGATTTGGAATGTCAAGTTGGTGACAAAGTTTTTCTGAAAGTAGCACCAATGAATG
>CAIGRP010018415.1:0-20491 GCA_903798385.1 Fraxinus cuspidata
CCCAGCTGGTTGACCAGTTGACTTTCTATTCGTATGGTGGTTGTTCTTCAGTGGCTCAGCCACTGATTGATAGTTTACAGCTTGAGGGTGTTGATTAATAAAATCTCTTTACTCTTCAACTTATTTTGTTTGATTAATAACACCCCATGACATGGTTCTTTGGGTCTTCAGCTTCTAATACTTTGTCACAACATAGTCTTAGAGCAATGTTTGGTTGTGCTTAAAAATATATCAAACTTACTTTTAAATTGTTATTTTGAAAAACATGATTTTCGAAGTTACTTTTCCAGAAAAGTAAGTTTTAAGCATATTTTGCCTTTTATTTGGTCAGTTACGATAGGTTGCATTATTTGCATTTGATGAAAACATGATATACTTGCAGTCTATGCTTTGTCTTGTGCTTTTCCATGTAAAATACATTCAGAAATCAGTGTTTATTTTTAGATTTGAACCTTCTGTTGTTTGATCAACTTTGGCTGCTTATCAACAAAGACCGCGAATATGTTGGTTTTGCTCTGAGTCTATTATAGTTTTGCTCGATGCACTATAATATGTTGGTTTTTCAATCCCTTGAAACTCATCAATTTTGGAAATTAATATTTATGTAGAAGTTTGTATATGTAAATTAGTTGGCAATAATCATGTGTTGACACGTAAATGGTTTTACGAATTGTTTTATTCTGTAGGTACCTGGCAATGACAACAGTGGATGAGGCCAATGGCTGGCATGGTGGTATGTTGCTTGGTGATCAAGAAGAAAACAGTGAGATCTATCGGCATTATGCTGAACTTATTCAGGTATAGTATCGTATTTTCAACTTAAAACTACTATAATTTTTTGGATGGTTATCTAAGACTACATAGTGGATAAGAGTCGAGCAATATTTTTGTTTGTTTATTTGATATTACAATCTTGTCACAATCTGCTTTGTTGACTTGCACGCCCCTGCAATGGAACGCTTCCAAAACGATCTTGAGAAGGAAAAATGATCGTCCTACTTGTACAATGGGGGAGAGAGTGGTTTTGTTGACAACCTCTCACGGGGTGGGTGGGTTGTTAATTTTTCTCTTTTTTTAAACATAGTGGGACCACCACTGTGAGAGGTTGTCAACCGAGATTGTACAGGTGGTGTTTCCCAAGGATAAAACCTATGCTGACCTTCTTTGTGTCAGCACAGTTGACAGCATGGATGATTCTTCGGAGGCAGAGATGGAAGCTGCTTTCAAGGAGTATGACCGAATTGGTTTTGATCTTGGAATATTTCCAAAATCATGCAAGGCTCTAGTAGTCGACCCAAGCCAGTTGACAAGATGGATAGTCGGTGAAGATAGACTGAGCAATATAAGAGTACGGCCATGATACATACACTAATTCTTCTTCTTCTTTCCTTCCCCCTTGCATCCGTAAGCTTTGGAAGTCCACTTTTTGCATGCGATTTTTAGGGCCAACACATTTTTACTTGGTCTATTCATTTGAGGTCTCCCTGATATTTGATCAATTATGTTCTGGTGGATTAACGAAATTCCAGAATTTCAGGAGAGAAAAATGATTGTATACAAATGTTTTAGTTAGTAGAAAATTTCTTATCTAACAATGTTTGTAATTATAAATACTTGTATGATTCTTGGGTTTGATTTTGACCCAATTATGTGGCATATATGGGGATGGAGGCTATAGTTTTCATTCAACTTTTTCCGCATGAAGAGTTGTATGAGGTGGGAGTATGGGTGTCAAAATAGGTGGGGTTGGCTCGGACTGACCCACGTGTAGGTCTAGCTCGGGCCTGAACCCGCCCAACCACATGACGAGCATCTCCCAAGACCAACCTTGGCCGAATATGAATAGGTCTAGCTCAGGCCTGAACATGCCCAACATCCTCGGCCGAATTACAAAATCATAAGCTTGGAAAATAAAATAAAAGTGAGACGAATTCGTGTTTCAACTGCATAAAGCAAAACTTCGTAACAAAATTGATTTATTTAGACGGTTGTAACAAAAAAATTGTTGATTGGTCAATAAATCATGTTTTATTCATGAAATGATTTAGATAGTCTTTGATCCACATCTAATAAATTTATTCTGTTGGATGGATAAAAATGGACCACGAATAATCATAATTTTCAGACAACAAACCACAAAATGTTTCTCGATCCATTAAATTGGGCAATTATGTGCAAGTCTCAACTAATCAGTTAATAAAGTTTCGAAGGGCCCTTCTCAAAAAGATGATTGTGGACGACAATGTTAATTAAAAGAGTGTGTGGTGAATGTTAAAATTATACTTTAGATTGTGGTAGAAGTTTTTAAAATGTGTGGTTAAAAAGTTGTGAGATCCAAGAAAGATGTGGTTAATATTGATTATTTGACTTTGACTTGAATAAAAATCAGATTTTAATTCGGACCAAACTGGGGCTAAATGAGCGCTCTCTAAAATCTACTAAAATAGCAATTGAGGCGACCAGCACTATTAGGAAGTGTTCAAACGAATTGGTATACTAGGTCAAATTTTTGTCCAAGTAGTCCACAAAAGTTAAAATTAAACTTCTCTGTCGGGAAAAAAAAAATTGACACTCTTATTGACTTTTACTCACATGGGAGTGAGATCCATGTAGAGAGAGAGAGAGACAGTAAAAGTCAAGAACATCCTACACCTATAGTGAAAGGTGTGTCAGAGAGCATAGCATAATTGTTAAAGTTAAATTGCGAAATAATTCGTTGTAAATATTTTCAAGATGAAATATGCCGTTTGATATACATTATTTTCAAAATTAATTTTTTTCTATCTTATTTTCAATCATATATTCGTCAATAAAATAATAGTACTCATAAATTCAAAATTTTTTCTTATTTCTTAACCACGCATTCTCTCGCAATCTATTATTTTAAAATACATTCTCCATAAATAATGTGTACCAAACAAGCTCATATGTCAATAAAAAAGTGGTGATAATTATACTATCCTTTGTCAAGAGTATAATTTTCTCCACTCATGAACATTAACGCATATCCTACTTGCATAACACGAAAAAGGAAGAAAAAAAGCCTCAGATCATGCATCACACTCTTTTCATTTAGCTTACTAACAAGTTATTATCAAAATATAATTCTAATTTATTGGTCAAAGAGAACACTTGCAAACTTTGACAACTTATAAATGAATTACAGCATGACAATCTATAAATGGACTACATGAGACTCAGATCAGTCGATTGAGACTCGGGTATTACAACTTTAGTACTTACTGTATCTAGTTTGCATTTACATTATCACCACTTACTCTCGCCGGCAGTATCGCGGCGCCTTTACCGCGGCTGGATAAAATATGCTACTTCTACCGACATGGGTAGGCGAATACAAGAGCGTCTTTTGTCATTGTAAAGTCGATAAAAAAGAGAGCCCAATATATAGCTGTCACACAGTGATCCACTTGATTTCCCATTATCCCACCTTCACAAATGCCCTCAAACTTCCCGTGTTTCTTGCTACCAGTACCCCCACCCCACTCCCCACAGTGGTATAGCACTGGACTTCAAGTCTGTTAGTTCCCTTTTCAACTCTCCAGCAATTGCCTTTAGAGGAAAAAAATTAAATTGCTCAAACCCATCTGTTATTCTGACTTTAGAAACGAAAAATCCAGTTTTTAGACATAGATTAGTGTAGTAGAGGAAGAATATGCATGGCCCAAGTCGTTTGAGCAACGGGGTGAATACTTTGTCACCACCGACATCTCCCCGCCACCGCCACGGCCGTAATAAGAGCAGCTCCGCCACTATTATCGGAAGTGGCGGGAGGAGTTTCCTCGGCGGTGGCGGTGGCATTGGTGGAGATGGTACTAAGTTACAGAATGTTGTGAAGAGGTTAGGGTATTTATTAATGTCCGTAATGTATAGGCGAAGAGGGATGCTTTTGTTTGCCCCGTTGCTGTATATATCAGGGATGCTGTTGTATATGGGTACATTGCGTATTGATGTAGTCTATTACAGTGATAAAGGTGGTGGTGGAAGTGATGTGGTCGGGCCCGGGTCGATATATCGGAGTCCTGAGGTATTCCAAAAGCTTTGGCCGTTCATGGAGGCCGAAAGCAATCGGAGTTCCAATAACATGGTAATTTTGTTGTTTCATGGAGTATTAAGTGTTTGTCTTTGTTAAATTCCGTTGCAATTTGCTTGTGTTGATAAGATTTTTCGAATTGAATTATGGTTAGAATTTAGGTACATAAAGCTTTGATCTTTATGGATTCTGTGTTCAGTTGCGGTGTAAACTGAAATATAAAAGAATGCTCATTGAAGAAGGCGGTGAATTGTCAAATTGACGAATTGGAGATGTTGAGCTGAGGGAGTGATAAATTTTCAGCCTTTAATGGCTTTTCTTGAGAAATTATTTCTTTGATGATGATTTGAAGAATTTATCTTGATTTGCACAGACGGTTATCCTGAATTCTTATGAACTGTATGAAGGTAATATAACCAACATGTATCGTCTTCTGGCTTAAAACTATATGCAGTTAATAAATGCATGGAATCCAAAGTTGTCTCAAGGATGGAAGCCTTGTGTCAAGCAGACTATTTCTCAAGCAGGTTTGTTATAATCTTTGCCACTTGAATTCAATCTATTAGTTGCCATTTTTTGGTTCAGGAACGGAAAAAAAGATCTGGGGATGGATAATGCATAATTGACAAGTTTACGTCAGCAGTTAAATATTTTAACTATGGCATTTTTTTCCTCTTCATCTTTCATGGAAGCAACAGAGAAAATGGGGAAGATAATGACTTGCGTTTTCAATTTTACTTTTTGAATTAAAGGAATTATGTTTGCCGCTTTGGAGATCTTTACTTATTGCAATAATTTTCATAGGTACATCTCTGCAGATACAACAGTGAGTAAATAATATACTTCTATGTTGTCTATGTTTCTACATTTGCATGTATGTAATCCTACATTGGTACATTTCCACTATGTATGCATATGAAGCAAGGATTTACATATCCATATTTGAAATGATTGTCCGTCTTTTGCACTATTTTATCTATGTTCTTATGCAATGTAACATATGTACATATTGGTGCTTGTGCAAACTAGTTACCAAAGAGTTACATTTACTTGTAGAATTAAGAGCTTCTCCAATGGGGTGTATGTTCTAATGCAATGTAACATATGTACATATTGGTACTTGTGCAAACTAGTTACCGAAGAGTTACATTTACTTGTAGAATTAAGAGCATCTCCAATGGGGCTGTGGATTGCACCAAAAAGTGTGCCACATCACCCCCAAAATGCTTACATTGCAAGGGAAAAGATGGAGGATGTCGGAGGGTGTGCTAGACTTCCTCCACTTAATTTTTTTTTATTTATCTCCACTCTTTCTCCACATCCTCTC
Organism: Fraxinus cuspidata; assembly: GCA_903798385.1. Classification (NCBI taxonomy): domain Eukaryota; kingdom Viridiplantae; phylum Streptophyta; class Magnoliopsida; order Lamiales; family Oleaceae; genus Fraxinus; species Fraxinus cuspidata. The sequence goes on from CAIGRP010018415.1 coordinate 5,379, forward strand.
TCTTGTACATGTTGGTCCACAATTAGTGCAATCTACAGCCCCATTGGAGATGATCTTCTCTTCATCCCCCATTTTACATGCCACGTGTAAAACAACACACATTTTGCATTGGATATGCTCTATCCACAATGTTGTTGATGGATGTGTAGATAATTATTTCAACGGATCTGCACTATGCATATGCTTTTTGGATCATCTTACTTCCAAGTCTTTCTAGAAAGTAATAACGGGTTTTCTTTTAGATATTAGTTGGTTCATGTATTCGATTGTCCTTCTAAAAGATTAGAAGATTTGGAAATTCTTTTGCAACCGTGTTGGGGTATTTATAAGCAGTTTACTTTTGGTGTATTAACTACTAAAGTAATGTGTCACCTTTACCAACTTTGTGCTTGAAGGCTTCTCAGAGTTGCCAAAAAGAAACGGTTTCCTAATAATTGAAGCAAATGGTGGATTGAACCAACAACGATTATCGGTATGTTTCTACTTATAACAATTGGTCCAAAGTTGTTAAAACGTGTTTCTCCTCAATCATTTGCCTGCATGAATTTTCATTTTACACATTTTGCTTCGTATGTGATTCAAATTAATAGTCTATTAATCATTCTCAATGCTGGCACTAACTACTCTTATGTGTTTTAGAGGTTCTATGTCCAAATAGTGCGTGTAAATATCTTTTTGTACTTAATTTTTTTGGAAATTGCTATTAACTTAAGAGTACCATAACTTCATATTCCCTTTTATTACAGCTGATGATTTTCTTCCCCTTAAATCATTTAAGCAATGTGATGGTGGAAATATTCCATCAACTATCATAGTGGAACTTCAGAGGAACTTGAGATTATCTTTCTTTGCATCCTTCGACTTCTCATTATCTTGGGATTTAATCTTTCTGAATAGTTAGATATAAAATCTTTCTGGTGGATTTGCACAATTATCGATTTTTCATGTGCTAATTAAAGAACAAATTTGTGAAGCCAAATGTATTCACAGGTCTTATAAACATTGTTCAAACATAAATATTCTTCAGATCTTTGAGTTAAAGATGCTAAAGTCATTGCACCACATTATGCATCCTTAAAGTCAAAGTTGCTCACGGTTTTTCCCATTTGTGTTACAGATATGTGATGCAGTGGCAGTTGCGGGTTTGCTGAATGCAACACTTGTTATTCCCATATTTCATTTGAACAGTGTTTGGAGGGATTCCAGGTGCAATGAGATTTTAATTGGTGTTCCTTGCCTGTAGTTGATCCCTTCTTGGATGTTTTCTTCATTAATTTTCTCTGTCTTTCCTACTTGAAATCGAAATGATGTAATTGGTCAAAACATAAGAATATGTATCTCCTCTTTTAGCCTGTGATATACCCTCTTTGTCCGTTTCTTTCATTGTCTTTTCTGTCGACACTTGTATTTCATATAAACTGTAAATAACCAGTGATTTATGTATTTCAAGATTGTACACAATAATAAACTGACTAAAAATTGAGGAGATTTAAAATAAAATAGTCATGAAATCTGAGAATTTTCCTCAAGTATCTCACATTCGCTTCATAAAGCTAAAAGTTCCAAGATATGTTACCTGGTCAAACTTACAAATTCAGGTTAGGCTCATGATTCAAACTCCTCCTGAAGGTTGAAGATATCGAGCAGAATTTAGTGCTGATGGACATCTGTGGAGACTAGTGAATTTAGCGAAATTGACCTAGCCCAATGATTTGGATGAGATCTGTTTGGATTTCCTGTAGTTCCACTACATTTTCGCAGAAGTTTGGTGCATTTGGTTCAATGTGCTTCAGTCTCTCTCATTCCATTGGATAGGTTTTTCCCAGATTTAGAGTTCTGATTATTAATCAAACCTTATAAGGGTAGTAATAGAACTCTGATTATAAAACCAGTGCAACTTTGGTGCTAGCTCCAGATTTGCATTGTTTTTTAAATTTTTTGCATTTGGGAAATATCGTTCCAACAACTTTTTCCAGCTATATACAAATTGAAAAATAAAACTGAAGAGTGAAGATTGTGTCTAGGCACTACATAACCAAATCTTGCATATTCTTGTCTACTTGCTGTTAATTGAAAGCTTATCCCTTGAAAAACGAGATCAATCATGGGAAAAACATTATAATACAGCTAAAATTGCACAGCATTGTCAAATTTCTTTCAAAATGCTTGACCACTCCATACTGGTGTAATTTTGTACAAGAAAATGACTTATTTCAAGACATTCATTTATCCATGTTCATTGAGGATGGTTAATTAATTCCGACTCCATTTCTTCTCCATCTCGGTAGTCATGTGTTGATTTGTTGTTTCTTAGTTAGTTGAACATTCTAATGTTGGAATTTATAACGAATCATGTCATTTTCTTGAATTCGTTGCAGTAAATTTGCAGACATATTTGATGAGGAATTCTTCATATATGCACTCAGAAATAAAGTTGATGTGGTCAGAGAGCTTCCGGAACATATACTCCAGCAATTTGATAATAACATAAGCAACATAGTGAATTTGAGAGTAAAAGCATGGTCGAGCCCAACCTACTATATTCAAAAGGTTTTACCAAAGCTGAGGGAGTTGGGGTATTGATCTCTCACCTTTGCTGTTACCATAATGTCTTCTGCATTTATGGGCAAATAATATTCACTTCTATATGTGATCTTATATAGTGGTGTCGATCCCTGTACTAGATAATATACTGGTATTGTTACTTTTTGTTAAACTGGAGATGCCTGTCTACTGATTATCACCTGGAACCTCCATCCTTTCTCTCTTTCATTTGTTTTATTTAATGAAGAAATCCATGCTTTAGCTGATTAATATATGTAAAAGTCTAAGCAACTGCACTGAACTGTAGAAGAAGTTTTGTTCATTTAATATTTGGATTCTCTTTTATTGCATTTGTCATGTACAATTCCCTTTTTCCTTGATATTTCTCCCCAGTGTGGATGATGATAATGGAGTTATAATTACTTTTCATTGAAGTTACGTGGATGTCTCTTGTCGAGGCGAAAATGTGCCATTTGACTAGTTTTGTTTACATTAATGCAAAACTTGATGAGACAATCATAACTGTTTTTGATAAATGGGTGCAGGGCTGTTCGCATTGCACCTTTCTCTAACAGATTGGCCCATGCAGTCCCTTCAAATATACAAGGGCTTCGATGCTTGTGCAATTTTGAAGCACTTAGGTTTTCGGAACCCATACGCATGCTTGCTGCAAAAATGGTTGATCGGATGGTTAAAACTAGCTCGAAAAGTGGGGCAAGATACGTTTCAGTTCATCTCCGATTTGAAGAGGTGTACTTTTAAACTCATTTGTTTGATATGAAAAACTTTGTTTCTTTATTCCATAGTGTGGTCTTGGATTATAATTCTTTTTTCTCTCTCACAAAAGGATATGGTGGCGTTTTCGTGCTGCATATATGATGGGGGCGAGGAAGAGAAGCATGAGATGGATATTGTTCGAGAAAGGAGTTGGAGAGGAAAATTTCGGAGAAGGGGCAGAGTAATAAAACCAGGTGCTAATCGAGTGGATGGCAAGTGCCCTTTAACTCCACTGGAGGTATGATAAAAAGTGATAAACGCACTACTCCTTTTTTGAACAATAAAAAGTGATAAAACCTGGTGCTCAATTCGTGACCATCAGCAGTGTCCACTGGATTGATGGTTTGTTGACTGTACAATGTAGGTGGGAATGATGCTTAGGGGCATGGGATTTGATAACAACACCTCTCTTTATGCTGCCTCTGGAATAATTTACAAAGCGGAGAAGTATATGGCTCCCCTGAAAAAGATGTTTCCTCGTCTAGAAACAAAGGAAACACTAGCCTCTCTGGAAGAACTTACTCCATTCATGGTATAATCCTAAGACTCTATTGGCATGTTTGGTACGAGGATTAGATAGTACTGGATAGTATTAAAGAATAAAAATAAGTTAAAATCTAGTTTATTATACTGGCCAGTGCTAACTGAGTATTGCGTGCCAAACATGCACTATATGATTAGTGCTCTCCTACGTGCACAAGCTAAGCATTGTCGTCTCATGCAGGGGCATTCATCAAGGTTGGCAGCCTTGGATTATACTGTTTGCCTTCATAGTGAAGTTTTTGTTACGACTCAGGGTGGTAACTTCCCCCATTTCTTGGTGGGGCACCGGCGCTATTTTTATGAAGGACATGCCAAAACAATTAAACCCGATAAGAGGATATTAGTTCAATTATTTGATAATCCAAGTATGAGGTGATTACGTGCTACTCTCAATTTTTTTGTTTTTAGCTGTTAATTTGTGCCTTTGGGTCTGTGATAGTATGGTATAAGTGTCATTAGGTCTCGGGTTCTAGGATTTTAACCTGTTTGCATCTTGAACTTTGACTGCTGAAATTAATGTTGATAGTAATATCCACTAAATGCTAATGATGTCTACAGATGGCAAGATTTTAAACGCCAACTGCTGGAAATGCTTCGCCATAGTGATGTTAAGGGGGTTGAGTTGAGAAAACCGAGCAGCTCGCTCTACATGTACCCCATGCCGGATTGCATGTGCAGAAAGATTTGAAAACCGAGCATAGTAACTCAACAAAATCTTCTTGAAAACCAGTATACTAATCGTCTCTACAGGTGCTTTAAGGTTTACTATATAGTTGTAAAATTTATACAGCATTCAATTAATTAATAATTATCGATTTTTTGCCATTCAAATCGAGGGGCTGTAGTTCTTGAGGTTTTGATTCTTGGAGTCTGTTGTTTTGCACTGCATTAAATCTATAATGCTCAAAATTCATTTATGTATATAGTCAAGAATTTGTATCTGGCAAAAGGTTCATTTAACATAATAGAAATCATTATTTGTTAGCTTGAATATCATTTAGCAGCATTCCATACTAGTTTTAGGATCACTTCAAAACAAGTCAAGAATGGGTAAGTTCACTTCCAAAATTTTGTTTTACTTTTTAATAAGCCTTTCATTAGTGGTTTAACTTTTGACCTTTGAACCTTAAATATTTAAAGGGCTATTAGACATTGTTAGCCAAGTTTTGGGTTGGCGTTCGGGTTGATTTTCAAAATATTTGTCGGGGTATTAAACATTGTTAGCCATATTTTGGGTTGATGTTGGGGCGAATTTTTTAAAGTGGAAATTACATCCCATTAGGATTTTAAAGATTACTATTTTAAATCAGGTGAGAAGTTTAATAAGCAAAAACCAAGTAATTAATATATAATAACAATATTATAAAAGTAAATACGTTTACATATCCCCACCCACTAACCCTACCCAATAAATCATTTTCAATCCATAGTCCGATGATTCATCACGGCGAAACCTCTCCGACAACTCTTGATAGCGTACCCACTTCGGCTACTATTCATAGCACAGCAGTGATGCTCCTTCGTACTAGGCATTTATCGTTGCTCGCATCGACTATTGATGCATTGAAATGTCGGTAGAGTCGCGAAGGTAATGACGACGTCGGTGTAGGAATGGCAAAAAAGCTCGTCGGCTCGGGAGGCTCGGGCTCGGCTCGAAAAAAGCCCGAGCCAGGCCCGGCTCGGGCTCGGTTCGACCGAGCCTAGGCTCGGGTCGAGCCCCATTTTGGGGCGTTGGCTCGAGTCGGGCCCGGCTGGGGCTTTTTTTCGGCCCGTGACTAAATAATATATAAAATTAAAAAATTAAATTTTTTTAGATTTAAATGTATTTTTTTATATATTAATATTTTTTTATTATTTATAACACGTATAAATTGCACAAATTTTAAATACATTATAAAAATTANTCGAGCTTTATTTTTTTGGCCGAGCTTTTGCTCGGCTCGGCTCGGGCCCAAAAAGGCTCGAACCTGTTTTGCTCGAGTCGAGCCCGAGCTTTGAGTTTCGGCTCGTGGCTCGGCTCGGCTCGTTGACATGGCTACGTCGGTGCATTGCGACAATGTTGCCGCTGCACACAGAAAGAAAAGATGATTTTGTACAATATGTGGAAAGATGATTTGGGGAAGACGATCTAGGAAAAGACGCAATTGTCATAGCGATATCGAGATATGGTACTCGGTAATGGTGGCGGCCCATCGCCTTTGCTTCTAATCTTATAGCGTTTGATCCACAATGACGCAGATCTTTTATTTTCTTTTCTTAAAATCCGAGTTTGATTTCTTCGATAGTTATGGTAGTTTGTGTGGCCGATGGTTGTGGTGGTGGTGTCTTTTACTGTTGTTGTGGTGTGTGTGATCGTTGTGGTGGTTTAAGAATTGTGGGGTGGCAACGACGAAGTGTGAGGTGGTGGTGGGATGGTGGCGTTGGTGATGGTGAGTTGGAGTTGATGTGGTGGTGGTGGTGGTGGTGGTGTGGGGAAGAAGAGTGTGATCATTATTCGGGTGTCGTAACCACTGGTTAATTTATAACTTAGAAGAATGTGAGATTGTGAATAAATATGAAATCGTGATGAGAATTTGGTAAGTTGTGACCAAATAATTCGATGACTAGCAATTGGAAAATAACTTGTGATCAACTAATTTGATAATGTGTGATCATGAAATAAATTACGACCTACAAAATTTATGATTTGTGACTGATAAATAAATTGTGACATATTAATTTTTTTTATTTATGATTGATGAACAAATTGTGACCTATAAACTTTTTGATATGTGACCGTAAAATAATTTGTACCTATAATTTTTTTTATTTGTGATCAAGAAATAATTTATGATCAATTAATTTTGATAATATGTGACCAATAAATAAGTTGTGAATCATAAGTACGTACACGTGACTATTAATTGTATAATTGTAATCTTAATATATTTAATTAATAAAATATTTTTAATTATTTATTTATCACCCAAGTTTTGAGTTTTGAAACTTTAAACTTGAAATTTGAATTGGCCATATTTAATACATGAGTAGTGAACTTTTCCCTTTTCTAAATATCCATATTAGTATTAGACTTCCTTGGTCAAGTTTCAAGAAAAGTGGATTAGGAATAGTGATGGCAATCCGCGCCCGCGCCCCGAACCCCACCCCGAATGGGGCCAAAAAATCCGTCCCGAACGGGTTGGCGGGGGTGGGGCGCCCCGTCTCGGGGCACGCCGCCAAGAATTAAAAAATAATAATAAACTATTATTAAAGAAATACTGAAAAAAAAAAATTAAACGGGGCGAGAAACGCGCCCCGAACCCCGCCCCGACTAAGGCGGGGCGGGACGTGGGGAGGGGAGGGGAGGGGTGGGGTGGGGAAGTCGCTGGGCGCCCCGCCCCGTTGCCATCCTTAGTTAGGAATGGCAAAAATTTTCGTCCTTTACAAACTACATTGCTTTGCAATTGTAGCACACACATTATTAGTTAACAATAAAATGATTATTTGAATGTTAAATGATCATGTGACACTGACATGTTAGCGAGGATGAATTGATGTAAATATGTTTTGTGCGGAAATGTTGTGCTATTCGAATTTCTAAATGAAAGTTGAAATCACATTTTAGTTTGTTTTAGTATAAAAGAAATCTTTTTGGACAAATTTCACCATTTCAGACATTACATGAGTTTTTGAAGCCATTAATTGGGAACGTGTGCAGTGTGCTCAACGAATGGTAGGTTGGAGACGTGAGAGTCACATTTATGAAAGGATAAGACTTTACCTCCAGAAGAACTCTGACCCGACCCGGTTAATATAAAATCTAGCTCACCCGTTGAAATGACCTAGCCCAATAACTTGAAGCCCAACAAAATCACATGCTTACAAGAAACAGTCGCCCAAATTGCAAATCATACTCATACTCGTACTCATCGATTCAATTTTGTTTTCGTCTACACACACAGCAGAAGCAGAATCTCTGATTTTAATTTGATAAACAAAAAATTCTTAAAGAAGATGGCGATGAACAATGGATTGAGATCGTGTGCCTCCAAGTTCCTCAGTTCCACTCAATCATTTCTCCCCAAATCAGGTATCTTTTATATTTTCAAATCGTAATTATTAATTCAGTCAATCGAAGATTGTTCTAGTTGAATTATTCGTTTGAGATTATAGGCTGCTCTGTTTAATTGGTTTTCTGTTTCGCTCTGTTAATCCGTACATTAATGTCGATATAGTGGATGAATAGATATTTAAAAGGTAATGTTTATAAAGTTCTAACTGATTTTTGTTCATATTATGAGCTTATTTTGAAAGGAATTTGTAGTTTGTGTTCAATGTTTGCCGCTGGAACTTGATTTTAGCTCCCTTTTTTTTTTTATGGGATGAACCTTTGGAAAAATTAGACTGTACAAATTATATGGGCTATCTCTGTCTCTTGTTATGTTTCCTTTAGCTGCACTGTCCTAATAAGTGTGATTGTTTAGAGTTTTGATTGAATTTTATTGCCCGCTAACTTCTCAAAGTCATGATCTTTGCAATTATTTGATTCACCCTAGAATGTTTCGTGTAAAGGGAGTTTGAAAATTCTGTCTATCCTAATACCTGGGCCATTATTACCAACTTAACTGCTTCCTCCACCATCTATGCATCAACTTGTACTAATTGTAACCACCAATATCAGCTCCCATTTCCCTAGGAGCCTGCTGAAGCATTCGTAGTCACATTTTGTTCCAAACCTAATATAAGGGAAGTGAGTTATACCATAATAAAATACCTACAATAGACAAGTCCTATCCCAAATAAATATTTCCATAAGACCGCATTACTCTCTATATTGCAGCCTTTTTAATCCTGATTACTCTCTAAACTCACCTATTGCTAGCCTGAGGTACCTTCTCTCTGAACAACCCTTGCCACTGTTCCTGTCTGTTCATGTTATTTTATAAGACCAAAAAAAAAAAAAGCCATTTATCCATATACACTTTGATTTCGTAGGCTATAAACTGGAGGTTGATGGTTTCTTATCTGATTGATTGTTATCTTCTTTAGATGAGGTGAGACCATGGTTTAAAAAATCCCAATTGAAAACTGCCTCTGATTGAGGCATGCGAAAAAGCCTCAAAGCACTATTTTGAGGCAGTCTTTGGAGGCATATGCCTCACAGCACCGCCTTAAGGCTTGTGGCCCATAAAGCATAAAAATTATTAGTGACTCACTTTAAGAATAGCCCAATGCCCATTTAAAACATTAAAAAATTGTGTTTCTCATATTCCTATTTTGGGAATAGTACATTATCCTCACCAACTAAAATAATACTTTCAATATAAAAAAAATTATTTGTTTGCTTGCACACTTAAATTGTTTCATTATGACTTTAAAGATTGATTATGATGTATTATGAGCTTCTTTTGCATTTTTAATAATTTTTGATAGTTTTTTGGTTTACTGTGGCACTTACACTCACAACACCTTGAGGCTTGCGCCTCGTCTCATGAAACTAAAATATCTCGGTACCTGACTTTGTCTTTTTAAACATTGAGTGAAGCAGTCCTATGTGAAAGCTTTGTTAGTTTCTACCTTAAAATGTGAAAATTTCCGCGCTTTTTATGATTTGCATAGTTCCGTTGCCGGACATACGGCTGAGAAAAGGCTAAGTTATGTGCACTTCTACTGATGGTTATTCTTCTTTTTCCTTTCAAAACCTAGATAGTAAGATTTTTGGAATTTTACTTTGGTAAATAGGTGGAGTTGATTGCAATGTGTAGGTGCAATTTTGATCTTCCTCTAGTTGATAGTTATAATTTAATTCATTAGTCAATATACTTCCCTTACATTTTTGGAAACCGGTTTGGAAAACATATTCTTGGAAGCTATGTTGTCTAGCAGTTCTGCTTTTAAAGATTGATTTGATTGAGTTACAAAAGCAATACAGACTTCGGTTATATAGAGAATTGAAACATTCTTTTATCTTTAAGAAATGCAACAAATAATAAACTGACCTTTATTAGGTACCTCTCTTTATTTTGATCAGATTATGGTAGAACTTCAAAGTCTACTTAATCTACAGTTCTTTACATGCATAATTCGCAGCGAGTAGAACCAGAATGGGTTTTTGTGTGGCCTCCTTGTAAAGTCCCTAAGATTTACTTCGCCTAGAAGTTTCTTTACTTTAAGAACTACTGTGAAACTGCCCCGTATTTTCTTGAAGTATCTGATTTGCACTGGCTTTAATTTTTAACTTTTATTTATTTATTTATTTTTTTTTTGTCTACTGAAGTAAGAAGCCTGGACACTCTCAAGAGGGATATTTGTAATTATCAGACGCGAGGCATTAATTTAACGCACATTGTAGACATGCATGACTCTCCTACTTTAGACTTGTCAGAAAGTAGAATTCCATTCATGTCTGCCAGGAGATTCTCAAGAAATGAAGGACACTTCTATGACACTTGACTGTATTAATAAACCTGAGAATTGAACACCTTTTTGTTACAATACAGTTAGTTCTCATGGGTAAAATAGTGTTACACTAGAATGACTAAGCAATAATGTAGGTAAATTTTCCATGAGATTAAGAAGCCCTTTACTTGATCAATTAACATGAAATTTGTTTCTTCTGACAGTTAATAGGGGGATCCATTCAACGGGTGTAAAGAAAATGGGAGGGGGGCATGGCCATGACGAGCCTTTCTACCTTCATGCAAAGCACATGTACAACTTGGACAGGATGAAACATCAGCAATTGAAGATGACTCTTGGTGTCCTTTCGGCATTCACCATTGGTGTTGCTGTCCCAGTTTATGCTGTCATCTTTCAGCAAAAGAAGACTTCTTCAGCGTAACTTTTCTTGTTAAATCCTCTTTTCGTGCAATAACAGAGATTAAACTGAAATGCTTTCTGTAGACAAAGCGTGGACTCTACTGTTTGACAGAATTGATATTTTTTGTCACCACTTAGCTATGTCATACTGTTTAGTTGCTCAGTATCAGGTTGAAAACGGTGGCTTGCAAATGCTTTATCAATAAGATTTCTTTGATGTTTTCCTAATATGATGGTCTATTTAACTGATTTAAAAAAAAAATTCCTTCACTTGTGCTGCTAATTTTTATCTAATGATGCACGCCATGGTATATGGTCTCAATATCAAATCCATAGTCTAGTTGAGTATTGAGGGCTAAATGGACTTGATTAATATAATATCGTAGTAGAAATATCTTAGTACGTAAAAGTCTCGAATTAAAGTTTCGATGGTCACCTAGTTATGAAAATTTCTTGTGCCATGCCTTTAACGAAGAAAACAATGAATAAGACCTATGCTAAGGGATCGTTTGAGATACAAATATGAATCGCGAATTGTTGTCAAATTTGACTCGGTGTTTAAATAGTTAGCGTGCCTTGGATTGAGTACTTGTTTGGCAAAGCTTAATTTGGATTTAAGGTGATCAAATATATTTTTTATCAAAACATTTTATAGGACTTACAATTTAATATTTACTTATTATTCTTACTTTTTATAGGATTCATAGTTTATAAGCACTATCAAGCAAACACTCATTATCTAATCAAATCGGAAATCGTTGAAATATTTCTTGCCAAATACTGGATTTTCCCAGGGATTTTCGTCTTTTTCTTTCTCATGCTATCTAAAAATACTCGACCGCCGAATGAAAATAGTGTGGTCGACTCATGGTAAAGTGGTACTTCGATATAATTTTAGCTGAAATTGTCTCATACCCGGAGTCAATAATCTTTTAGTGGAATTTATATCAGGGAATATGACACGTCTCCTCTAATTAAATTTCTTGTCAAATCACGTTAGAATTTATAGTTCAATAATTGTTTCCATTTAAACTTGAGTATTTGACATGCAACTAATTCTGCTCTGATCAGCCGTACCTAACTAGATACATTGCGGTCGATAGTGGACCCATGGACCCCGTTGAGCGCTCGTGGTTCAACAGTAGATACCTTATAGTGAATATATGATTTCCCGGTTGGAAGTTTGAGGCCTTGGCCACTGTTTGATGACCATTATTTAGGTAAAACATTGTTTTGAATGGTGATTTTAGAAGAATGTGTTGTTAAAAGTAGAAAACGGTTTTGAATTTATATGCAGAATATTTTATTATGTAAATGTATGATTGAAAATGAGTATATAGAAACAAAAAGTTTTCAAATAAAATTAAGTTTGATGTACATCTTTGGTGTCATCCAACGGTGACATTCTCCTAGATGGAAGGAATTCGGGCAGTCATGGGATAGATATGTATACAATCAATGGTGTAGATTGCTATCTCATAGAAGAGTGTCAAACTTGTTGTCAATCATGATGTACATTTAGCATGGTTGTTTCAAATAATGGTTGTCAAACAGTGGTTTGATTATGCCAAACTATGTAATAATGTCTTTCATCTTATTACAAAATAATATTTACTTTTAAGTAATTTTTGTAGTTAAATAATGACCAATCAACTTGTTATTTAAAGTAGAAGAGTAGTTACAAATAGACAAGGTGTGGTACCGGATTCTATCCCTAGCGTTTCAAATGATCAAGACAATACGAATTTCATCCGAAAAAATGTTAATGTGAAAACCCAAATAGAAAATGACTCTGTGAACAAAAGTCATCAATTTCAGCAACTATAACTTCTTATCCTTCAGTTAAGTCTTCATTGAGCACACTAAAACGGAAATAAGCACGAAGATTAGAGACTAAAAAATGAGACTTGAATGTTGTAAAGAGCAACAAAAACCTAACTTTCATTATTACAAAGTCGTTCGAATAAATTTGATATATAGAGTTATCTCAACGTAATCAAATTTTTTTAAGTTAAAGATAAGATGTAAAGATATTCATGATTTTTGTGATGTTACTATGATTTTTACTATATAATCGTTATACTGTATAATCTTTTTAATCCCTTTCCATCCATCTCAATTAAGTTTAGTCATATAGTTAATTTGAGCTTTCGTGTCTCAATTATATTTACTTTATAATCTGGTTTGAACACGATTTGGTACAGAAAAAAGTGTGGAGCAAAGAGGAACATTGAAAAGATGAATCAAAGTAGAAATCTTATCATCAAGAAAGTAAAATCCAGCTACGAAAAACTAAGAGTTTAACAAGAAAAATATAGGGATTTTATTTTCTAATACGAATCATCAATATGAAACTAATTAAGAATTTTTGGGATTTTCATCATCACTGACATTATCATGTTGCTGGTTTTCCTGTAAATTCATGCCCAAATCGATCCTACTCTTACCATTATTAAATGCATTGATAGAGGCCAGTAATCCCATGTTTGTAGAGTCTGAGACAGGTCCCAGCTGCTGAACCGGTGGTGACGGGTGTTGCACCACCATTGATCCGGGGTTGAAACGGCCGGAAAACTCAAAACCACCAATTCTTTGATTGGGGGAGGGGTTGTACTGCCAGAAGGGGTGTTCTTGCTGCCCTGCACCCACAGGAGCCATGGCAGTTCCACCAGTCACAGGTAGCATCCAGAAGGCGTTCCCGACATTGGCGGTCGCTGGTGCCACGGCCCACATGGCGGGAGCCTGGATGAAGCTCGAGGACTGAGATGACCCGGGTTTTGGCTCTGGACCCAGTTCGTGATCTTGCATGATGGTTCTCCTAGGTTTAGCATCTGAATGTGAGATTTCAGCATCTAGGTATTGCCCAAAACCACCACTGTTTGAGGTGATCTGGTGGTGGAACCCAAGCATGCCGGTGGTGCCACCGATAAAGAGAGGCACAGACTTGGATGGTGAAGCGGAAATGGTGGTGCCCCTGCTGCGTAAAGAAAGGTTGAGAGTCGAAAAATTGGCCGGAATTGTACCTGTGCCAGTGGCAGCTACAATTGATGGTTCAGCTTGTTGCAAAAGCCATTCTATGGTCTCACCATCGGACTTGTGGCCTAACTCTTTGGTCAGCTGGAAAACTCTGGCTGCACATAAGGCCGGCATGCGGATGCGCCGCCCTCGGCCATCCACCTTGGTGTGTCGATCCTTGGATGGTTTCTTGGCCACAGAATCATTATTATTGCTGTTATTATCATTATTATTGGTTGTGTCTGTAGGGATGGTGGAGGAGGAGGAGGTGGTGGAGCGACGGTGGGCGGTCAGGGCGTTTCCGGGATCTGGTTGACTTTGTTGGTGGTGAGAAACCAGTTGGAGAAAAGCTGGTTCTTGGGAGCCACTATTAGTCCCTTGGTTTTTAGTGTGTGATTCCATGAAGTTCTGAGTTTTGTTGTCAAGAAAATTTTCTTGATATCTCAAACATATTGATGAATTGATGGAAAGACTTTGGAGTCAACTGAATAAGTGACATTGTGATTAATGGGGTTCTTCTCTCCCTCTCTTCCCTTTAGGGGTGGCAATGGGCCAGTGGACACCCAAGCTCGGTTCGACTTGTTGGACGACTTGGGATCGGCCCGTGGCCCCTACTCATTTGGGACCCAACCGATCTAGACCTCATATTTTAAAAATAAAAATAAAATTATATAATAATTAGCACTTACAATGTAATTAAATAATAGTGACGAAACTTTAGAACGCGACGAAAATGAATTCCAAAATTGCAAGTTGCCAATACAAGTGGCAAATCACAATTTAGGCCTAGTCGCAGGCCTATACGGATAGGTGGAGATACGAGGTGGTCCATGAGCTGGCTTGTAAGGCTAGCCTAGTCCTCATGCTCATTTTGGCTCGCCAAGCTGAAAATCAAGCTAGGCAGTCTTGGCTTGTTTAAATGCAAGCACGAGCCAATGATTGGTCTGTTGCTATTGCCACCCCTACTTTCCCTGTGGTCAATTGTTATAAATAAGGTCCTATTTTTTTCTTTATTTACAAGAGCAATAAGAAAAATACACACATTTTTAGTTCACTCTCAAGAGTTAAATCCACCCGCAGACACAAGTTCACTATGAAGAAGAAAATACATTAATATCGCACCTCTCAATCTTGTGCTAGAGAAGTCCTTTAAATATCCTATAATACATAGATGAAATATTCAATATACAGTAAAATCTCTATACAGTTATACTCTATATAGGAATAACGTTTATGTATCGATAAAAAAAAAATTGGTTGTAACGTGTGCCAATTACTAATAAGAAAACTTTCCGCATTGTAATAATTTATAAGGCCCTATTTGATTGGAAACATTTTCCATGGAAAATGGAAAATGTTTTCCATGTTCCAACTTTCGCAGTGTTTGATAGGCTAATTTTCCCGGAAAAATATTTTCCAACTTTTCAAATTTTCCA
>CAIGRP010018418.1:0-40163 GCA_903798385.1 Fraxinus cuspidata
CGATTATTTATCAAATAAGTGTATCAAATTTATGAATAAAAGTAACGGTTCCTAAAATAATTATACCTATTTACATTTTTGACGTTGATGAAGTCCCAACCAGCAAGTGAGTCATGAATCGCTTTTTCAAGTGTTTTATTTATTTAATTTAGGTTGTTTTATTTAATTAGGGTTTATTAATTATTTTTATGAGATATAAGGGACTTGATAGCAACTTTTAATTAGAATCGTATTAGGTTTTCATACAGCTGCCACGATAGTCCTGAGAGGATGACTTGATGAACTAAAATAAAAAAAATAGACTTTTGAGAGTTTCTTGAGCCTCCGTTTGTTTCTCATTTTTCATCCATAAAAATGAGAAATATGATCGCTATCCATCACATCAAGTCATCAATTTTAAATTTTTATATCTTGTGTGGGGCACAATAACGGCTCTATTTTTCATTCTCATTCTAAAATAATGAGAATCAAACGAAGGCTAAATTTTTTGTCAACTATCAGTATTTCCGTTGAATCAACAAATTATTAACGTTTTAAGTTTACTAATATTTAACATATTTTTAGAGCGTATTTGTTAGAGTTAAATTCATCGCTAAGTATAAGAGTGGTAATTGAATTGAGTAGCTCGTCGACTCGCCCGCTCTTTTGAGCTTGACCATGAGGTTGCTTGAACTTGTTCAGGGATGAGTTGGAGCCCGAGCACAAGAAAAAGCTCATGGTGAGCTCGACTCATCCAAGTGCTCTAGTTCGCTCATGAGCCAAATCGAATCGACTCAACTCGACTCATTAACATCCCTAATTAAGTGCTACATTAGATACACTTTTTTAGTAGTTGAATTCATTTTTTTTTTAATCACAAGTCTAATGTGTGAAACTTTAATTTTGTATATAGTAACAAAATCTGGTAATGTATATTTAATTACGATTGGGAGAATAAAATCTCTTTAATAATTGATATCACGATTATGAGCACATGTCATCCACTATTATTCTAAGACAAATAATAATAATAACAACAACAATAATAATAATAATAATAATAATAATAATAATAATAATAATAATAATAATAATGCGAGTGACCATCAAAACATAGCCGCTTTTTTCTAGATAAAAGTGTATTAATTACTATCGTAATTCATAATTTAGTACCTAAAATATAATATAATTTTTTTTGTTATTTAGTCCCTTCTTTACTAGACGAAAAAATTGTTGTGTTTTTTATATCGTAAGTGTACGATATCGTAACAAGCAGTATAGTAGATTAGTGTTGACACTCCCGCCCCGCCCCGCCTTAGTCGGGGAGGGGCGGGTTCGGGGCGCGTTTCCCGCCCTGTTTAATTTTTTTTTTCAATTTTTTTTATAATTAATTAATTAATTTTTTTTATTCTAGACGGGGCGGGGCACCCTCACCCCACCCCGCCCCGTGCCCCAAGACGGGGCGCCCTGCCCGTTCGGGGCGGGGTAGAGCGGGGTAAATTGCCATCTCTATAGTGGATCTTTGAGTCCGACTATACTTCACGACTTAATCAAATTATTCTAACTCATATTTAATAAAAGCAAGTAAAGAATTATGATGATTGCGATTATTTTTCCTAACTACTTTTAACTAATTGAAAAATATAAAAAGATTACAAACAACGGTTGATTAAAGATTTAAATATGTAATGAGTATTAGGGCATAACAATTTCATCTATTGATCATCTTAATTCTTAATTCGAGATTCGTAATCTGATGTGGTATTGATCGAATTTTTCTATTGTATTCAATTTACCACTCTCGGGTTCTCATTGAGCCTATTTAACTAATTCAATTACATATCTCTATGTGAATCAACTTTAATTAAACGAAACATTAGTTCTAAGAATTCATATTATGACCGTAATAATTAGTATAAGCATCTCTACATGTTATACTAATTTACCGAATTTTACTTTATGTTCTAAATTCCAAATTCACCTCAATTCGAGATTCACATAATCTCAAATTAGTAATCAATTAATTCAATACATTAAACTCATAGTAAAACCAACACATAAATAAATAAATCACGAAAATCTTAAATAGAAGAATAAATGATTATAAGTCGACTACATTATTATTCCTAATATGAAATTTAGTTACTCATACTGTAAAAATAAAAATATGCAAAAGTGATACGACATCACCAATAATTGACGTAACGTGGGATTTATATTTATGCACCTCCTTTCCTGCCCGTGTGTATGCGTGTATATATAACTCTCTTTTTGTTCTTTTCTTTCTTTTTCTCTCTCTTCCCTCATTTTTCTTTTCTTTCTGGCATCCTCTTTCTTTCTCTTTTTCTTCTCTTTATGTTTTCTTCTCTTTTTTCTCCGACAGTCGTTTTCTTTGACTTTTCTTCAATGCTTTTTTTTTTCTTTTTCTCGTGCGCGTCTCCTCTTCCAGTTTCTGCGTGTAGGTATATATATATAATTCCAATACATTTAATTTATTATTTCTCTCCAAGGTTTCATCTTTGAATTTTTTCATTTTTCGTCACTTTACATTCTTTTCTCCAATTTTTTATTAAACATAAAGTTTTACATACAAAATACAATATAATATAAATTAGGTAGAATTTTGTCCAAAAAATAATAAAATATCATGATTTAGGGCCTTGAATAAGTGTAGAAATTACACTTATCATACCCCCAAACTTGAATCTTTATTTGTGCTCAAACAAAATTAAAATCTAACAAACGCACAAACACGCAATGATAATTAATCAAATAAAGTAACAAGATTTAGCTAGTTAACCTGACTTTTTATCTCAGAATTGAAATCATAATATCAAATCTATGCAAAACTTTCAAAATCATAATACAAAAATTAAAATCTACTTTTCCAATGTAAAATCGAAGTGTGTCGTAAATAATTAAGCATAGCATTGAATTCATAAGTTATTTCAATTCCAAATGATCAAATATGTTCTTTCATCATTAGTAAGATTCACATACTCTCAAACTTATTATTTTCTCTCTTTTTTTTCAGTGTGTGAACTAAGGTTGAATTTTTTTACCATCTCCACCTCTCTAGTTTAGACAAAATTTCACCAATTGCAGGTCAACATTTTAACAAATAATGATTATCCATTAAGTTTGATGACTTCAATCTCTAAAACTTAACTAGGCTAACAATCTCTTATCCAAAGTCGAATTTTCTTAAACAATTGTTCGAGACATAACCAAGGCATTTGGTGCGTCTTTCCAAGCACATGCTTTTTCTGATTTTTTTTTCAATACTTTATTTTTTTTATATTTTTTTCTTTATTTGAAGTATTCTCTCATTTAAACTTTCTAAATGGCCATATAACAAATTTTCTACCGATAACTTTCAAGTCAGATGACCATATGGCATCAAGTTTTAAAGACACTTGCAGGTTTAATTGCTCGAGTTATAAAAGATATGAAGAAAAATTTTCAAATAAAATACTTTTTATGCCTTGATTAGTGCAATATCCCTCATTAAATACTAATTCAAATAAAACAACCTATAACTTGAGATTTTTACCAAATTGTATCCTATTGACCTTAGAAAATCCACACAAGATTTTTAATTTCACACATGAAATCCTTATTTATTTCAACATCTTCTTACAACAGTAAAATCCTCTCAAACTATTCTAAATTTGGTCCAATGATGTAAAATTTAGTGATTTTTGGTTTAATATCTACGGTCCACCATTTCAATCTATCCAATTATTAAATCAATCAATTCTTGCACAATGCTCAACTTAATTGATGTACTCAATATATATCAAATTTCACATGAAAATGCAAAAATTAATCTAAGCATGTAACTTATGCATCATTCACAAATCAATTTATAATTCAATATATTCATCATTACCAACGAGACCAATTAACTCACACAAACACACAAAAAGAAAATATTTATATATTATTTTATTTTATTTTTTGAAAAATTTTCAAAATTTCAAACTTTTTTTTTACTAAGTAATAATAGTACACAAAAATATATAAAAAATAAATTGAAAACTCATGTTTTCAACCCCCAAACGTGAACTAGACATTATCATCAATGTCTTTAATTTTAAATTCTTATATGAAAAGGTGAGAAAGAAAGTGAAGAAAAGACTTATCTGATAAGGCTTGTAATTCAATGACTAGCTTTCATATTACTCTCATTTACTCCTTGGTCAATATTGATTTAAATGTTTTGCGACATCGTGCCCTGAAAAATCAAATAAAGCATTAGATCAAATAATTGGAACAAGTGTTACTTAGCTGCAACATCTAATAAACCAACTAACATATCGAATACCTAAGGGAAAAATGGATATGGATGATGAGTCACAAATAAATTAGATTATCCTAAAAGTCAAAAACAGAATAAATAAAAATGAAAGAAAAGTTTGGGTTGACTCTCAAGAAGCGCTTATTTAACGTCATTAACTTGACTTTTTGCCATATTTGATCATGGTGGTTTGAACCAAGTAATGTCATCATTGCACTTTGTGCAATTTTCATCTATGCACCATTTTTTTGCTCTTCATATTTTAATATTTCTATTTTCATCTCTACCAATAAGTCCACCAAAGTTTGATTTTCTATTTTGATAGCTTCGTTGATCAGATGGCTCTTCTTCATAAATTCTAAAGCAATTATTTTTGTTGGAATGTTTCTCAAATGGGGTATAAAGATTAAGGGGTTGTTCTCTTTGTGTTTCAATTTTGTGTTTTGAGTTTTGAATTCATTTGAGTTTTGTGTTTTGAGTGTCCATTTTAAGATTGTTGAAAATGTGTCATTTTTTGCGTTTTGAAAAAATTGTTTTAGAAATATCAAAAACGCATTTTTAAAATTTTGGCTTGATTATAATTGATTCTTTATAAATTTTTTAACTTGTTTTCGAAAACGCGTTTTCGAAAATGAGAAAGAGAACGCGTTTTCACTGTTTTGGAAAATCGAAAATAGAAAATGGCTTGAAAATGATAAAGAGAACTTACCCTAAATATCTCTTGTTTTTCCTCCACCCTCAATATTAGCTCACCCTTCTAAGAATGGGCGCCCCAATATAGTTGGAATGTTTCGATCATTTGGTATGTCCAGGACAATGAAGTCCACCAAAAATATTAAATTTATTGCTTTTATGAGCGCATCCTCAACTTTGCCACGGGCTTTGAAAGTGTTGTATCAGTTAGTTTCAGCGTTATTGAGATTGATTTGACTTCACCCAATCCTAATTTTCTGTAGATAGAATATGCCATTAGATTTATACTAGCACATACGTCACACAATTGATTAATAGTACAAGAATTTTTAATTGAAATAGGCAAAGTAAAACTTCTTGTATCTTTCAACTTGGGAGTAGGGGTGACAATTCAAACTGTTATAATCGAAAATCACGGTTAACCGAACCAAATGGGGCGAAAAAAAATCAAACCGATGGTGAAATGAGGTGGTTATGATTTTGATTTTAATGACCCGATTCGGGGTGAGGCGGGTATGGTATTTAGTGATGCTGCTCGCCCCGAACCGATTACCTGTTAAAAAAAATTAATTGGGCAATTGGGCTTTCCATTATTCTTTCTCAAAATTAATTAGGTAATTTTGACAATTGAGTTTTCTCAAAATTCTGGCACAATTAACATTAATCCGACTTTACAGAAGGTTGTTAGAGATTTATTAGCCATTCCAATATCTACTGTAGCATCTAAGTCAGCGTTTAGTACAAGTGGTAGATTTGTGAGTCCACATAGAAATAGGGTTCACCCGAAGACTTTAGAAGCTTTAATGTGTGCTCGGAATTGGCTTTGGACTGATAAGTTATGGTGCGGTTATGGTATGACCAAACATTTGGTGGTGCGGTTATAATTTTGGTTGAACCGATCCTGAACCAAACCGTTGTCATCCCTACTTGGGAGGCTTTTTTTTTTTTTTTGCACTCTTGCACTACTTTTATCCGTTAATGTCAACACTTTTTTTCAAAAAAAATGTGTAGTTTGGAATTTGTAATATCGCATCAATCAACTGAATATTGATCTAGAGCTTTTTGAGAATATCAAGAAATTTTTCAAATTTTTTGTCTTATTTGTTCTCCTTGAGCCTATGAGGAAAAAGAATGGGAGGCACATAAAACTGGCCTGGTGCCTTTAAAGTAGATGCTTCTGTACTTTCTTCATTCTCAATTGAGGCGGGTGCAGATTTTTCCTCCATTATAGCTTCATCAACATCTTCCTGATCATCTTTTCTTTCTGGTCGTTTCACAGTAATCTCTGATAATTGTACCCCACCCCTTATAGTTATAGCATGAATATTTTCCTCCGTTGATTTCTTTCGAAATCTTTGGGGGAACGGAAGTGGAGGTACATATGCTTTAACTTTTACGTGAGCCCTAAGTGGATTGTTTTCCACTATTCTTATTGCCATCACTTAATTTTTAGGATTTGTCATTGTATTTCTTGGCAATAATCCATGTGGATGTTCTACAAGTTGTTGAGCTATCTGACCAATCCGTGTCTCCAACTTTTTGATAGATGCTTGCCGATTTAGAAAATTAGTATTAATATGTTGGAATACTTTGTCTGTTTTCTACACATATTGATTAAACATCACCCTCAAGCATGGGTTGTTTTCATGCTGGGCATTATTTGAACAATTTCGTTGTTGATTATCTGACTATCTGAAATTCGGGCGTTGTCTCCATCCTGTGTTATATGTTTGCGAATATGGGTTAAAATTGCAGGAGCAATTTTAAATGAAGTTGACTTGTTCTTCGGAAAAGCCAATAGACGTACAATTTTCTGTCAAATGATTAGTTCCACAGTTTTCTCATGATAAATCACCCATCACTGCATATGCTCATCTCGTTTGTGATTTCACCAATAGCTTTACCTGATTTGTCAAAACTTCTATCCGCGTGTTCGTAGATATTGTGCTTTTTAATTCATACATCTCAGATACTCTCGGTGGTACCACCCTTTCTGATAAAAACATTAAATGTATTGTGGCAATTAACTCGAATAAATTCATGGTTTGTTGTTTTCTTATGATCGATCCACCAGCAGAGAAATCCGCTTGAGATTTTGATAGTGGTGAGAGTCCGGTGTAGAAGTAATTACCTATTGTGATTCCATGATTTAGACACTTTCGTATCAACTATTTGAATATGTTACATGCCTTGTGATAGCTCTCTCTATCTTTCTGTTGGAAAGTTCGAATTTCAAATCTGATTTTAGCTACTTTCGTTGGTGGAAAGAATTTGTTGCAGAATTTTCTAAATCAATTCTTCCCATATATTAATGCTTCCATGAGGTTCAGCGTCTAACCACTCCAATACAGCATCTCTCATATATATGGAAATAATCGCAACTTAGTAGCATCTTCATTAACCCCAGAGTATGAAAATTCTGACAATTTCTGAAATTTGAAGATATGTGTGTTCGAATTTTCATGAGGTAGCCCGTAGAAATGGAGAATGTTGCTCATCAAATTGATTCACTCTGCCCTAATCTAAAATTTATTTACCGCTAAATCTGGATAAACAATACTGGAACGCGCAGGCGCGGCTATGGGCGTGAAGAAAATTCAAACTGGCAAATCTCTTTCGTTTATTTCCTCTCGCTCCGTTGCTGATCCGGTGCGTCGCTACTCTTGCGACCACTTGTCCAATTGGTTCAATAGGAATATGAATATGAATATTTGATCGTCAGTCATTTGATGTTGCTGTTTTTGTTTGTGTTCTTTACGTCTTCGTCTAAAAGTACGTTATATTTTCGAGTCAAACGATTCAAGAATTCAAGATCGTCGCCTTGGGTACAGAGCATACAACGAACATTTTTTTTTGTAATAAAAGAAAAGAAAATCAAATCAAATCAAATAACTGTTAAAAATAAAATATACTAAGACTAAAATGGTGCCAAAAACTTGTTGCGTTTTTTATATTGCAAGTGCACGATATCGTAACAAGCAATATAGTGGACCTTTGAGTCTGAATATCGTTCCCACGAAGACTATACTTCAGGACTTAATCAAAATTTTCTAACTTCTATTTGATAAAAGCAAGTAAATAATTATGATGGTTGTGATTGTTTTTCCTAACTACTTTTAACTAATTGAAAATATAAAAAAGATTGCAAACACGGTTGATTGAAGATTCAAATATGTGATAAATATTAGGGCATAACAATTTCATCTATTGATTACCTTAATTCTTAATTCAAGATTCATAACATAATATAGTATTCGATCGAATTTTTCTATTATATTCAATTAACCCACTTGAGTTCTCATTGAATCTATTTAACTAATTCAATTTCATATCTCTATATGAAACAACCTTAATTAAACAAAACGCTAGTTCTAAGGATTCATATTATGACCGCAAGAATTATTATATGTATCTCTACACGTTATATTAATTTATCGAATTTTAGGATATGGTCTAAATCTCAAACTTATCTCTCAATTCGTAAGAGATTCAAATAATCATCAAATTAGCGTTCAATTAATTTAATGCATTAAACTCATAGTAAAACCAACACATAAATAAATAAATCACAAAAATTTTGAATAGAAGAATAAAAGATCACAAGTCGATTACATTGTTTTCCCTAATATGAAAATTAATTACTTATACTGTAAAAATAAAAAATAAGCAAAATGGATCAATATCACCAAAAATTGATTAAACACGAGAATTATATTTATGCCGCCTCTTTCCTGCCGGTGCCTATGCGTGTATCATAACTCCCTTTCTTTTTTCTTTCTTTCTTCCCTTCTTTTTCTCCCTCTTCCCTCTTTTTTCTTTTTTTCTTTCTATCTCTGGTAGCCTCTTTCTTCTCTTTGCCTTTTTTTCTTTCTCTTTCCTCCGGCAGCCGTTTTCTTCTGTGCCTTTTTTTTTTGGCCTTTTTCATGTGCGCGTCTCCTCTTCCCGTTTCTGTGAGTGTGTCTATGGGAAAATTACTTAACCATGAGGTTAAGTTTCACCAATTTCAAAATTAAGAGATTAAGGTTTAAAATTTTAAATCTTAGACTTTTTCAAATTTTATTTATAAATTAATTAATTAAACATATATTTTATTAATTAAATATATTAAAGTCACAATTTTATATAATTTGGTCACAAGTTTCATATAATTGGTCACATATTATTAATTGATCACGAATCACAATTTTTATATGTCACAAATTATTTTACAGTCACAATTTGTTCATCAATCACAAATCAAAAATTTATATGTCACAATTTATTCATCGATCACAAATCTATCAATTCAATTAGTCACATATTATATTTCGATCACAAACAGAAATTATATATATTACAAATTATTTAATGGTCACGATTCAAAAATTTTATAGGTCACAATTTATTCATCAATTACAAATAAAAATTTATACGATACAATTTATTTATCGATCACAAATTACAAATATTATGAGTAATAACTTAGTAGACAGTCACAATTTGTTAAATTATCCGTCACAAATTAAAAATTTTGTAGGTCACAATTATTTCTTGGACACAATTTATCTTTTTCATTGGTCATGTATTATTTATTGATCACAATCAACCAAATAATTTGTTACTACAACCACCACTTGTGACCACCACTCCCTCCAGCGCGGCTAGAACTACCACCACCACCTCCTGACAACAATACAACCACCTCAAACTGATCAACACATTGCAGAAAAGCACCACCATATCGTCACGCCATTCCACCACCATCGTGACAAACTCATCATCGCCACCACCGCCACCAACAAAACCACATCCACCACCACCTCGCACCACCCCACCACCTCACCAACATCACCCACATCATCGCTGCCAACACGACTACCACTTCCTCAAATCCATTACCATCAACGCCACCACCACAGTGACCACCGTCTACACTCTACCACTGTCGACCACGACGTGCTGCAGCCAACATCTACACCACCACCACCTCGCACCAACACCACCCCCATCTTACAACAAAAAAAAAAAACCCCCCAACCTTACCATCATCTCCACCGCCGTCACCATCCACCACCATTAAAACCACTGATCCACCACCACGCTAACAACCAGAAAAAAAAACCCTCCAAATTGGAAACCGCCGCACCCAAACCACCGCACACCTCATAAAAAAAGACGCAGACAGATCTTAATGCTGTCGTTCACAGCAGTGTCGGTCGGTGATCGCAGGGGGCGCAGCTCACTGCTCACAGCGACAACTCCGATGTCGTCTTCGGCGACGACAGCCTTGCGAGGGGAAGAAGAGAGACAGAGAGAGGTGAGAGAGATGAGGGGAAGAAAAGACGAGGAGGAGGAGAGATAAGGAGAGGATAGAGGGAGAATGAAGTTGTGATAAATGATTTGGAATTTTTAGGATTTGGGTAATTATAATTTATATAGAGATGAATTAATATCTGATTTTTGGATAAATAAAGTTTATATTTGAAATTTGAAATTAAAACTTTAAAATTTTGGTCTTGTGTAATTTCCATTATATATATATCAGCCACATTGAGGTCTAATTAAAATTTTCAATACAATTCCATTGAAGCTATTTAACTCCAGCTCATTTAATGTATTATTTCTCTCCAATGTTTCATATTTAGATTTTGCCATTTTTCCCACTTTTGCATTCTTTTCTCCAATTCTTCATCAAACATAATTTTTTTATCTATAAAATACAATATAACATAAATTAGGTAGAATTTTATCCAAAAGATAATAAAATATTACGATTTAGGGACTCGAATACTACACTTATCAAAAATTAAATAATTTAATTAGATTTAGTGAACCTTATCTTGGCAGAATCATAAATATTAACTAGTACCATGTTTCCATTCTTAAAGCTGACGGAACATTTGTGGTCACATGTACTCGTCTATCTAAGTTATCTCATGGGTTCTACGTGCTTGTTTGACAATTTTTTTTAATAATATTTTTGACAATTTTTAATAAAATTTGATAAAATAATGAATAAAAAGAGTATAAAAATATGTGATTAAAATTAATTCGTAATTTTGACCTCAATTTTTCAAATTTTGTCTAGCAAGCACTAAATTTTTAATTTATGGAGCACGAAAAATTGGTCTGGGGCCGTTGTCTCTTGTGGCCTGGTGTTTATGTTGGTGGGCCGCTCTGACGGATACGGATTTGAACGAATGGATTGGAGGACATTACCCAAGAAGCTCAAAAACTGCAATCCTATTGGACAATTATTTTTGGGAGATTTACACTAATCGGCAGAAAAATTGCTGTAATTAAAAAATTCGGTTACATTTATAGTTGGTGAAAAATACTACCGAATTTAATAATATTTGAAAAATGCTGCATTTTCATACTCCTATTTTTGTCAATTTTCGCAAGCCATTGATTCGACTGGACGGTTTGCTATGAAGAATTAACATGAAATTAATTCAGATCGATTTTCCCTTTTTCTTCTACTATTTTGTTTAGTTAACTACGAAGGAATTATCGGTTCGGAATATTATTATTATTCCACGTAAAATAATATATCCATTTTCAAAATTCTAAAGTATCAAGGACCGAGCTAAAGGTTTCAATTTTGGCATTTCATAGGGATAAAGCTAAAATTTTATTATATTCGAGATCGACCTTAAGATCATTGACCCATATTGATCGACCAACTTTGGAGACATTTTTCAACGTTCAAAATAAATGCATTTCATACACTTATTTTGGGCCTAAAACGATGACATTTTATAGTTCTTTTAATGAAATATAACCCAATTTATTATATATTGTGTTTGATAGATATAACTCAATGATTGGATGAAAAAAAATAGAACAAACAAGGGAAAAATAGAGGAGAACGGCGAAATCCAAATGATGGGGATTAAAGTGCAATATTCCAATAGTTGGATCGGACAACAAGAGATTGATTTAAGATGCTACGGGCTCAATAGGATGCAATTGGAAGATAAATGTACAAAATTACAAGTGAAATGATCAAAATGCATTGAGGAAAAATCCAGGGACCAAATTGTAAAAATTGAAACCTAAACACAACCATGCGGCCACACTCGACCCTAAAACATCAACAAGTCCAGTGAGGCAACCTACCATGCGGCCGCAACGAGAAGTACCATGAGGTCTCAAGGTTCTTTTTCCGGAGAAAAATTCAAGTCTCCTTATTTCGATGAAACTCTATATGGAAACAATATTTTTCCATCCTTTAAAAGTCAAAACGCGACCAGAACGAGAAAACATTCATTCTACCCAATTTTCATCATATTCTAACATATTTTGAATGTGAAGAATAAGTATATAGAGCTAATCAAGACACATTACATAAGAAGATTGAAGATTCATAACTCGTTTTCAAGATTCGAGTAAAGAACGTAGATTTCTCCTATTTTTTCTAATTTCTGGGTAATGTCAATTTAATCTTTCATGTGTAATTCTATTATGAATATGCCAGGCTCAACATTTATTGTATTGGATAGATGATGAAACTTGTCAGTTGTTATTTTTAATTAAAGACTTGTTGATTTTAGTAATTTATTGGATTTTGATTGCTTGTGTATAAATAATTTGTTATTTGAATGTTTGGCCACCATTTAGATAACTTGTTGCATATTCGTAGTAATGACAAACTCACGATAGGTAAAACATTGCATATTTAACACACGACAATATGTATTAGGAATAATATTTATGACGTGTACAAAAGTTTGTGATAAACATGTGAATTAATGTATGTTTTTCATATGATTAGATCGGATCATGTTAAACAGATATTTGATATATTTTGGAAAAGAATATTGAATAAAATTAAATTATCGATTACCACTAACATTAGAAAGATACTCCTTCATACGGGTTGAGAATTGGCAATATCATTAATAGGTGGATTCTGAAAATATAATACATTTACTTCATTATTTGATAAAAACAAAATCCTTTTTGCTTTCGTAGTTAAAATTAGTATAAATATCAATCAATCTCTTTTGTGTTATAATACTTCGAATTTAGTAATAACTAGTATACTATAGTTATTACTTTATTGTGGGATAATACTTTCAACTCACTTAATTTATTACTTGTTATTGATCTCGTACGCTTGTGAGATTTTATAAAATAGTTCACGCATGATACCTCGAGATCGACGTGACTCCCAAACTCGAGCCGTGTGTATGACATAGTTAGACTATCATGACGACCTGAAACGTGTTAAGAAACTACAATAACAATCCCCTTATTTTTCAACCTAGGAACCTCAATCCTACTAAAGTTCAGTCACCCAAATATGCTAGGACAATAAAACTTATTATGAGTCCTAGTCGAACACATTTTACAGTCTCATTGGTGTTTTAACCCTCTTAAAACTATGCCAATAAATATGATAAATACACGATTCATGCTCCTTAGCGACACAATTAATTATTTTCCATTTACTTAAACTATTTCACGCCCTAATAGTTTGATACTAACATAGTACCCACAATTTTGTTCCAAGAAGTCTGAGGCTCAAGAAAATACTCCACTGCTGTTAGAAGACCGAGTAGGTCTCAATCCGTGTTCATCATCTCAAGGTACGATTTTTTCCTAGAATTGATAAGAATCGACATGCATATCTTATTAATTACAATGTTTAATAAAGACACGGAGCATTAAGTAATAAATTTTATCATTCTAGAAAAATAAGGTATAAAGCATTTAGAGTCAACTTTGCTTAGAAGCAACCACCCTTGAAACAGTGTGTAATAGCTCACCGATCGAGCCTTCTTGCGCCAAAGATGAACGGGGCTAAGCAATATGTCGAAATTGTGGGATGTAAAAATACATCGATAGGAGAGCGTTCCGCCTTAGAAGGAAGCCCCCGCGTGAGCAGTGGTGGATGAAGTGGAAGCGAGAATGTTGGCTTGAATAACACAAACATTGGTGAGAATACAATGTCCCGAAAATTTAAGGGTTCCTTCGCAAGTGTGAACTATATAATAATTAGGTAATCAAGTTTAGATCTCATTTGTGTCGGAGCCGCTTGGTCTATAATTATTATTACAATTTTCAAAATGTCGCGGTTAAAGTCTTAATCAAGATTCATGTCACTTGCCATTTTCTTAAAAGGGAGGGAGAATATTAATAAAAAGGAACCATTTTTCTAGTTTGCTGCATTTGAAAACTACAATATTGTATTAATTGTTGTACGACAATTCACCTAACCAGCTTAAGAAAATTTAACACATTTACATGTATCATTGGTCAATGAAAACGTGTACAAGTTTGAATTATATTATAGTTTTTAAATGGGTTAATTTCACAAACGGTCACTTAACTTGCCTCAAAATTTCAAAATGGTCATTGAAGTTTAAAACTTGCAGAAACGGTCATTGAAGTTTTAATTTCTTTCACAAACAGTCACTGAAGGACCGTTATAATTTTAATTCAAACTTGAAGGACCAAAAAATATGAACATAAAATCGTGAGGACCTCAAGTGAAAATTTCATCTAAAACCCAAAACCATTCCCTCCTCCAAATTCTCTCAACCCGCCACCTTTGGACCACCATAACTCCAACCTCCGGCGACCTTGGCAACCGGACCAACATACCGTCTTGAAGCCCTCAATGCCCTCTTCACAACCCACCCAACCACTGGCCTTAACCTCGTCGGAATTGGCCGAAAAATCGCACCAAAGTGGGGACCAAAACACTTTGTCAACCCCGTCACCAACTTTGGACAAACAAAAACCCAACCTCCGGTCACCTGGTCGCCAGACCAACATACCACCTTGAAGCCCTGATTGCCCCCTTCAAAACCCACCCAACCACCAGCCTCAACCCCGATAGATTTGACCGGAAATTTGAAACAAAACCAGATGAACACGCACCAAAAACTGGTCGAAAAATCAACTTCCGATGACACCCATGCCGTACCCACCCCACAGGTCGATCAATCTCCTTATCACACACCTAAAAATGCCCTCATAACATCAAACAAATCAGAAAATCCAAAGATGCAAAGTTTTTCTTCCACAGCGCAGTCAGCCTCTTCAACCACGAATTCCGGTGACGGCGTTGCAACTCACAGTGGAGAACCACCACCCCTAGCACCGGCCAGCATGGCGCATTCACCGAACATATGGGTCTTGGCCAATTTCGAACGAATGAGGACGAATTTGGAGGAGATTGATCAAATGAAAGAATGGGGCGATTTTTTTTGGGTTTTAGGGGGCCGGGGGGTGTGTGTTTTGCACTTGAGGTCCTCAAGGTTCTTTGTTCACGTGTTTTGGTCCTTTAAGTTTGAATTAAAATCATAACGGAGTGACTGTTTGTGAAAGCGAATGAAACTTCAGTTACCGTTTCTGCAAGTAAACTTCGGTGACCGTTTTGTAATTTTGAGGTAAGTTCAGTGACCGTTTGTGAAATTAACCCGTTTTTAAATTGGGGACCAAAATTTATTCTCATCTAATTTTCTCCTCTTTGGTTTTTTGAAAATAGTTCTTTGACTTGTGTGCGTAATTCAATATTTCAATTCTTATTTTACTTTTTTTAACGAATGAGTAGTTAGATGTTTAAATTTATGAAAACGTGTACAAGTTTGAATTATATTATAGTTTTTAAATTGGGGACCAAAATTTATTCTCATCTAATTTTCTCCCTCTTTGGTTTTTTGAAAATAGATCTTTGACTTTGTTTGCGTAATTCAATTCTTATTTTACTTTTTTTAACAAATTAGTTAGATGTTTAAATTTTATAGAAAATAAGTTTTATCATAATTTTTTTTTTAAAATGTGATTCTACTCGATTATTAGTATTGAAACGTGATTCAACCCAACATCAACATGAGCTAGGTTGAAAAAGTTCGATGTAGATAGGATATGGACACCATCGAGCTTCTCGACTTATATGTTGTTTGCATCAGTTGAGACATGCTTGAAATTGAATGAGTATTTTAACAAAAAAAAAAAAGGATAATTCTTGTCTAATTATGAATAAAAGGATAATATTCGTTGATTGGAACTGATATGACATGAATAATTCAAAATGAATAATGTTATACAGTACCGGTATTATTAGAACACCAGTTTAGATTACTACACTTGACAAATTAAATTAAATGAATTATGTGACCTGACATTTAACTGAATCTGTCATTTAATGCAATTGTCATGTAAATTGGCGATAAACACAAGTAATGATTAATAGAATTACTTATTTGAAATTTGAGTTGTCGTTATCTCACATGTGCAACCGAGTTCAAGCTCGATAATGAGAACATGCTATATTACGCTAATTCGTTTGAAGAAAAAAACAAAGTAATCGTAGGCGCAACAGCGAAGTAAAGAACAGGTTGCGTTCACATAGCGGTTAATCTGGTCACCTAACCCTCTTCCTTACGACAACCTGTCAACCCACCAACTAAATTCCACCACTTTTCCCTTTTTAACAAATTCAACTCACTCCATTGTTTGTGCAACTCTGTAATCAAATTTTTTTCCGGATGGCCGGAAAAGAAGACCCACCTCCGGAAGTTCATATAAGGGTCCACTCGAGGCGAGGGGCCAATACGATCCATCCAGTGGAGGTGGACACCCCGCCAGTCATCGCCACTTCCGCCGCCCCAAGTCCTAATACGGTTGCTTACAGAGAAGTAAAGCATTTTAAGAAATGGAAGACCTGGTTGATTCCCTCCTTTGTTGTAGTCAATACAGTAATGTTTGTTATAACTATGTACGTTAATAATTGTCCCAAGAATTCGGTATCTTGCATTGCTGGGTTTTTGGGGAGATTCTCCTTTCAGCCCTTCAAAGAAAATCCTCTCCTTGGCCCTTCTTCTTCTGCGTAAGGCTCTTTTTTCTTCTTTCAGATTTATTTGAGGTTTCAAGTTGTTTGCTTTGTAAAGATTTGCACTTTGGTATGTGCCCTTTTTTATTACGAATATTTTTAATGAACTTTAGGGATTTTTTTAGGCATTACAAACTAAAATTTTGTTGCAAAAAAATAAACAGAATTGAGAATATTGAGAATTTTAACTTTTGGTATTTATCTTAACTTCGCAAATTTAATGAAATTTTGTAATACTACTGGTATTTTGCCAGATTGATACCAGCAAGAATATGGGTTTGAGTTGAATAGAGAGGTGAAACAAGATTTATGCAGTAAGGCGGAAATGATTATTGTTGAAATGATCTCGTTTGAGCTGAGTGACGTTTGATGTGTCCTAGTTCTTTTGCAATTCGTGTTTGTATATGATCCTGGTTTCTGGTTAATTTGAGGAAAGGGTAAAATATTGAAGTTGATTCACAAATCATGTTTATATGGTAACAAAAATTTGTTCAACTACGTTTAAATGGATAGTACAGGGGATTTTAATGTTCCTAGAGAGAGGGAGAGAGCAGTCTAATATTTTGCAAACTGAAGGCATCAGAAGCATTCGAAGAGAGGCCTTAAAGGGCGAAATTATTGAAGTTGATTCACGAATCAAGTATGTTTATATAGTAATGAACATTTGTTTAACTAGGTTTAAATGGATAGTAGGGATTTTGATGTTCCTAGAGTGATAGAGATAGAGATAGAGAGGCAGTTTAGTATTTTCCACATTAAAGGCAAGGCATCAAAATTATTAAAAGAGTCATTAAATGAAGGCATCAAAGGGGGTTCAAACTAGAAGAGAAGGGTGCTAGGGAAAGTTTGGTAAATGTGTTAAACATGCTAGACTTATTTACATAGAGGGACCTTCTGGAAACTTCAAGATTTCAAATAAGATAATGAGCGCAATACAATTTTCTTTGTCAATATATATTTATATAATCTGTATTGCCTACTAATAGTGTTGGATTATCGAAGGATATTCAAATTGAAAGTTATTAATTTAGTCTTACTATTTTATTTTTCTTTGTTGAAGAATAACTCTATTGACATTTGTTCATAACTAAGAAATTTAAGCTTGCCCCTTTTTCTTCCATTTTTTGAAATGTCCAGACCTTAAATAGTTGGGGTGTTTATTTCAGATTGTCCATTTTATATACAAGGTAGACCACTTGTGTTTATGTATATATTGGTGGAACATCTGATTTAACTCTTTATTTGAGTATGCATCGCAAGGTTCGCTACCACACTGCAGATTATTGCATCCTTGTTTAATAAATAAATTTACCTTTTGGTGTAAAAACATTTTTGGGAAGTGTTTATAAATGGTTTAAATTATAAATAGATAGAATTAAATGGTGGATAAGTATGTAGTATTTGTGGGTCTCTCGAAATGTATGGATGTAAAGTGATTTTGAGTGTTTTTAAACAATTTATAAATATGAGCCAAACATAGCTAAATGTCTTTCCTGATGTATTAGATGATCTATGACCTTAAATTGCTATTTGTGCAAGATGGAATGATTCTGGGAATTGCTTCTAAAACTCCATTTATCCTCCTATTTAAAGGTTAGAGAAGATGGGTGCTTTGGATGTGAGTAAAGTGGTCCACAAACATGAAGGATGGCGCCTCCTCACTTGTATGTGGTTACATGGTGGAGTTTTTCATTTACTAGCCAACATGCTGAGCCTGTTAGTTATTGGCATTCGGCTTGAGCAAGAATTCGGGTTTGGTATGTAACATGCTGCACAGTCCTGAGTTTCAAATATGCCATGAAAATTGTTATTAACTATGTACTTATATAATTTTGTATTATTTTAGCTAGAATAGTTATTATTGATTCACTAATGGATGCATATCATGAGTGCGAAGATTAGTGCTGTTGAAATGGCTCATAACCTATTGTGATTATGGCAAAATGACATCTGGAATGTTTGTATTACGTTGTGGGTCCTCGTTAGCTTAACCTTAATACTTAATATAGCCTTATTGTCTATTAAGTAAATAACACTAAGACTGTCATTCTGTTTATGGTAGCTAAGGCTATATTAGTTTAGTATAAATCTATCATGCATGATGAAAAAGGAACTGTCGATGATCAACTTTATCATATTGTGATTTAAGTTAACATCATTAAATAGGTGATCAATAGTTTGTAGACAAGAATTGTCTTCTTTCATTTTTGTAAATGTGTTTGGAACTCAATACCAATACCAACAATATACACGTGTATTTATTTTTTTGTACGTGGTATATATGTTTGTATGCAGGTATTTTCATCGAGCCCCTTGCAACTACAGGAAGATAATATTTGACTGCCATTTTTATAGGGAAAAGTGGCAAATACTCATCTGCTGGGTTTCATTCCAACTTTCTATCCATAGTAATGGTATATTGGTCTTCTTTGCAATTTCACAAAAACCAAAATAAGTTCAGTTGAAAATTAGGCATGACCTACTAGTTAGTGCAACATTCCGTAGTGAATCTAGGAAGAAATTCTGATCCTCCCTCCATGCCCTCTTTCTGCACTACAACAGCACACGCATGCATAGGTAAGCCTCTCTCCATTGTGCATCTCCGCCTCCTCCATCTCTTTGATCATTGCCCCAACTATCACTGCCACCAACATTTCCTTCCAGTCCCTCCACTACCACTTCCCCTTCCTCCAATATCTCCAGCCACCTTTGTTATTTGCCCAATATAGAACCCTTACCAGCAGTTCACTTGAAGACTTCACAACCATGCCACCCTCTCCTCCTCCACCTCTCATTCCTTACCCCTAACCACTACCACTTAATACCTCTATCTCTATGTATCATTCCTTACCCCTAACCACTACCCCTTGATACCTCTATATCTATGTATCAGTTAATGGTATCTAACTTTGATGTCTACATGGGGAAAGAAATCATTAAAATCCAACCAAATGAGGGGGTAAAAAATTGTGTTGTGTTATTTCATAATCATATAATTTGATGTCATCTTGTTTTATTCACTAGTTCTTGATTTTGAGTTTGATAGGATTATGGGTGATAGTATTGTCACAATAGAGATCATGTTGCTCCAAAGAGTAATGGTTTAGGAATTTAGGTTCGTTTATGAATCAGGAAAAGGGACTTGCAGATTATATGTTACATAAGACTAAATCAGGCTGGACGAAATGGAGGGGTGTTATGGATTTACAATGATTCTATGTGAGTTGTAGATACTTTTCCGATTAAATGGTGTATTCTTCATAATGGTTATTAGACTAGCTATACTTTTATGTTATTGGGTGTTGGGCCCCATTAAAATAACAGATTTTCAGAGATGAATATAGGGTAAATAATGATGTTAATGTTGATAAGTGAACATACAAAAATGGAGGAAATGAGAAATAAGGATAAATAAAGGTGGCACCAATGATTATAACAAGGGAAGTTCAAATAAGATGGATGGGGCAAATATTTTATAGACCTTAAGAAATTTCCACTAATGAATCTTGGAAGATCAAAATAAGGGAACATGTAAACTGGAATTGACATGGTCTGATGTAGTTGTAAAAGATTTGATTTCTTGGACCTTTCTGTACACGAGGAAAATGAATTTATGTAGTTACATTGTTTAAAAATGCTTGATTCAGTGATGACCGGTTTGACCTTTGTGAGGCAAGATGTAAGCCTTGAGGCGCAGGCCTCAAGACAAAACAATGAAATTATTCAAAATATGAAAATACAAAAAACATTCTCGCGATGAACCATAAACCATTGTAAAAATCCATAATAGAACAAATTTGAACAAAACTAATAGTCAAGTTTACAAAAAGAGAGAGAATAAAGTTGCAATTAATGTGTTTCCAGAGAATATTAATAACATAACAAAATATAATCTATTACTAGAAGTAGAGAGAACCTAGGAGTACCATGTATAATCACTACTAACACAATCTTTAAGAGAATCATCTAACATGATTCCCTGATTATCTTCTTCTTTGGGATCAGCGTCTTCTCAGTTTACTATCATCGTTCACTTGCAATGTTGTGTTTTTCTTTCCTTCGAATTCCTTGTAAAGGCATAAAAAAGAAAATAAAAGAACCAAAAAACGTAGTCCACAAAAGAAAACAGCTCAAAAACTGGAGGCTAATAATAAAATGTCTTAGAAAACCAAGATAATTTGAAATGCTTAATATAAGCATAAAGTTAGGTGGATCTAGAGGCGTAGGCCTCAGAATGCTTGTTATAACAAATGGACCCAAAGTTAATTTGAAATAAGATTTAGTTTGTTTTATATTAGGTTTGGTTGACAAGAAAAATGAAATAATGAATTTGTATTTCTGGTTTAGATAGTGGTAGTGGCAGTGATTTCCAGGATGAATCAAGTGGGATTTAGATGGGGAGGGTTGGAGGGGCTGAGTTTGACGTCTAGGATGCTTTGCCTGGCAGAGATTAGTAGTCAGGAGTTTTTTTTTTTTTTTTGGTGCTTATGGGCTGTGATTGAAATGGTCATTGTCTTTTAACAGATTCTGGGTGGAAGTTGGAAGCCTAATAGATGGGTGTATTGGCTTTCATACATACGGTGGCAAGTCCCATTTTTCGCAGTTCGAAGGTGGCTCAATGAAAATTACGTTAAAGTATGCTTAGATTGGTATCTTTGTAATTTTGTCCTTTGATATGCATCATATAGGCATCAGGATTTGAGCAATACATTGGTGGATGTTTGTCTGTTGAAGGGTTAAGCTTTTCTTGGTGTTTCCTCTTTCTGGAATCTATATGTTAGTATTTTCTTTTTTCTTTTTATAAAAACAATGAAAAGGCTTAGGCTGCAGGTTTCGTATTAATATCATGAGACTTAGATCAAGTTTCTTATTTTTTCTTGCCGTATTTTCTTGTAGTGCGCATTGGGTTGCTTTATGTCATCTCTGGGCTTGGTGGGAGTTTGTTATCTGCCCTTTTTATTCAGTCTAATATTTCTGTCGGTGCTTCTGGCGCACTTTTTGGATTACTCGGGGCAATGCTTTCAGAGCTGATAACCAATTGGACTATGTATGCGTACAAGGTATGCATCTAACTGCTGTTAGGTTAGGCCTTTATGAAGTAGTGAACTCACTATTACCTACACTTTTTGAGGCGTTAACAACTTCCTACATAATTTTGTTCTTCAGGTGGCAGCTTTATTTACCCTTGTGGTTATTATTGCTATCAATCTAGCTGTTGGAATCCTCCCACATGTGGACAACTTTGCTCATATTGGAGGATTTATTTCTGGTTTTCTTCTCGGTTTTGTGTTTCTAATCCGTCCCCAGTTTGGATGGGTTAACCAGAAATATGCTCCTGCTGGATATTCTTCGGCATCAACTAAACCTAAATTTAAGGCATATCAATGCATTCTCTGGGTCCTTTCATTGATCCTTCTCGTTGTTGGGTAAGTTTAAGGTCGATCTACCTCTGTTTTTTTAAATCATTTGGATCTTCTGTTCGTTCTTTTTTCACCTGTTTTCTTTTGTTTGGGTTGGGGAAATGCGGGAACGTAAAGCATGCACAATAATCTTCCACTCGAATTTGATTCTCTTTATGGACGAGACAATGACTAACTAACTATTTGGAAATTCTGCTTATAGTTTGATCCCTGATGTTTGAAAGTTCCATGTGAAGTTCTGTTTGAGACCGTTATACAATTAGCTAATGAAGCCTACAGATGTAAACGTATGTAAGGTGGTGTATGGTAACAAATTCAACGCATATAATAAATCAATTCCTAGCATGCTAAGATGAAATCACTGAAACAGATGAGCTTCTATCTATTTTACATTCCCCGATTGAGAATCCTTCTTTGGCCTTTTAAAGTAAACTATAAATGTTGTTTCGAGTAATATTCATCTTAATTTACTTAGACCCTGTTTGACCCCCTTTAAACTAAAACTCTTTATTTTATATGTTCATTTTCAACTACACGTTTACACAATAAAATATTCTACACATAAAACCAAATTTTTAATACTTTTTAATCACACATTCTCTAAAAATCACTATTTAAAACATCATTTTCCCATAATTTCTTTATAACAACCATCAAACAGGGGCTTAATAGTTCTCAAAAAAATGGAATAATATATAAAATTATTATTACAATTTTTGAACTTTTTGCTTGTAAAAAGACTCTCTTTCATAAACACGATGTGATCTCAGTATAACATGTTAGAAGACCGACGCATGTATGAGCATGACCTAACATGCGCCTAAAATTTGATTTTATTGATTCTTTTGGTAGATATCGTAATAAATCCAATTGACTGGGGAAAAAGGTTTACTGAAGCTAACCTTGTATTTGTTGGGAATAGGAATTAGTTTGTTCTTCTTCGGCTTGAGTTAAACAAGGACTCTGCTTTCAGGAAAAGGAAATTATTTTTTGCGAATTAGGTTTTCTATATCAAGACACGTGTTTACTTTGTACTTCAAGACTGGAGCCATCACTTGTTGCAAGCATCTGACCGTTCATCTCAATGAGTTGTTTTTACTTATTGTACTGCAACTTAATCCATTCATCATAGAATCCGATGGCAACTTCAAGCATTTTTGCATTGCCTGTGGACCTCATGTAGAGAAATTAAAGAAAACTCCATTATAAGCGATACAATTAAGTCTATTAAAAGAGTCTTCATCCTGTTACAAAATTCAATTTACTGGAATTTCACGATTCCTTGTGTCTCCAAAGTTGGCTTATCAGAATTTTTGCATTTTAATTGCATTATTGGATGCTGATTGTTTCTCTCTGATTTAAGATCTGTGTTGATTTTTATAGGTTCACTGTTGGTCTGGTATTGCTA
This sequence comes from Fraxinus cuspidata, assembly GCA_903798385.1. Lineage (NCBI taxonomy): Eukaryota > Viridiplantae > Streptophyta > Magnoliopsida > Lamiales > Oleaceae > Fraxinus > Fraxinus cuspidata. Next base: position 23,628 of record CAIGRP010018418.1, read on the forward strand.
CTTCGAGGAGAAGATTTGAACGATCACTGCTCATGGTGCCACTATCTGAGTTGTGTTCCTACTTCAAGGTGGAGCTGCAATACTCAACCCATTTCATGCACGGTGAGGAATTGTCTAATTACCTTCCTGTTTTGTGCATTCTATAGTATTTATATCATTTCCCGAAAAATCTTACGAGTGAGTGGAGTCATGAAACTGATGTACACACCAGAAAGAAGGATATTGCTTTTAACTTTTGTTACATCGGTTTGACTATGCACTAAAGTGAATCAATTCGTGACGACGTGACATAGTTACTCTGAATAAGTGGACCGGTGTACGCATGACATTCACTAGAAAATCGGGTCTTACCATAAAAAGCAAACTTCATTTTTACACTCAAGTTTGATGGAAGTTGAAAATGTTTGTCCATGCATTTGTTATTTCTTTTTTCCTTAGCAAAGCTTTGATGTAGACAAGTGTAAAAATCTATCTGATTAAATGATTTTACAAAATTTGTCGATTTTGCAGTCAGAGCAAACGGGAGCAGGTCAATATACTTTAACTTGCTCAAACAACGGAAGAAGCAGGTCGTATTCATTGCTGAATCCAACCACGTCGCAGATTCAGGGGCTATGCGTACAGCTTTGTCGATGATAAAAAACGCTTGTCTGGGTTTGAACGTGCTCTATTCAATCGAGATTTATACATTTATAGTTGAAGACCTCAAAATGCTTTATTGTTACTACCTTCTCGGTACGTTCTAATCATTTGTAAATTTGTCGATTGCTCAAATCTTAGCACATCAATTTGTTTCGTTTGCTACGGTGTCACATAAATGAGAAGATCTATTGTTCTCTTTTCCTATGTCGACTGAGGTTTCTCTTGTATTAGTTATAATTTTTCTTATTGCATCATATAAAATTATAGCATAAGATCTTGCAATTTGATCGTGGCGAATCGAGATTCATGCTTGAAAATGAACATGTACTTCATGTATGTATACATGAAGATCATGTTTGGAATGCAGAATACTACAAAAGACAAAATTTCAACTTCTTTTTCTTTGTTATTTTTGTCAATTGACGGTAATATATTTTGATTCTAGCATGCAAACCCATGCAGTCACAAAGCCTCACACACCCTCATTACAAATTTACGCTTGAGATCGAGATGTCACTATTGAAGTTTTGTGAAACTGTAAACTTTTTAAAACTAGAAAACCTAATTACTTTATTACAAAAATTCTCCATGTTAAATCACCAAGAAAATTATTAGTGCGGACATGCCTTAATTCTTTAGGAATATTTTTTTTTATTACTGGATCTTGATTTTGGATCTTGAATCTTGATTATTGACTCTTTTGACTCCCGAGTTCTTGATCTTGATTTTTGCTTCTTGCTACACAATCTTGATTGTCTCGTCCTTCAATATAAATGCTCCAATCATTTTTCTTGATTCTTAATTGTAATCTAAATTCTTGATTGTGGGTTTCTTGATCTTCCTATTCAATATACTTTCTCTATTAATTCTTGTGTTGGTGGGATGAAAGAATGAGAAGTTGCAAATGAATTGGGGACCATAACTTTATTTATAGTTTCTACATGTATTTGGTCAATCGTCAAATACAACCCTAATGGATTTGGTATTTACACATATAATTCGACCCACACTTTATTTAGATACCATAAATCTAACAATTTAATTTTTTATTAAATCACTTTAATTGAACTCAACTTTAAAATAGTCTTATATACAATAATTACATATGTAGGCTCACACGACAAATTAATAAACTCAACAATCTCTCACTTGGGCTACATATATTACCTTAAAAATGTGTATAATCTTATGACATCAAAATTTTTGCTATCATAACCAAAGTATTTCCGAATAATTTCGTCCATTGATTACATCAATATATGATTAAAGCCTTCTTCGTTACAAGTATCATAACTAAACTCATCAATGGTCACGTATATCAACACAATCAAATAACATAGATTAAGTGTGAGTGTGTAACATGAAAATTACATGTAATGTGATCCAAACATGCATATTTCCAATTGATCCTACTTTGTTCTTTAATGAGATCTACCATAAACTTTAATCATAGTGGAATTGAACTGAATACTTTATTTCTAAAATAAATCGAATATCTATGAACAAAAATATGTGTCTAAAATAGATAACATTCGAATACAAACTCCCACTAAACTGCATATCATTAAAAAATGCAACACGCATGTGAGTATTATGTTCAAGAAAGACTTGGGTGGTAGCCATTTAGTAAATGGATCCATAATTATAGAGTTTGCCCTAATATGCTTTATAGAAATCTAACCACTCTGAATTCTTTCCTTGACAACTAGAAACTCAATGTCTATAAACTTTGATATCATCATGCTCATGTTGAAATACTAGACTTTTATTGCCACATAATAACTAAAGTGATTTTTCAAATCTATCCAAAATATATAGACTAGTGATAATATTTTGCAATCATATTCCATGATCAAAATCAGAATATTCATGATCTCCAATTGATTTGATTTTCCTGAATGTGATCGAAATCAGAATATCCATAATCTCCAATTGGTATGTAAATACTGAATAATCTAATTGTTGTTTTCCAAATTTCCATCCCAGAGTTATTAAATATCTGCCTTGCATTCTAACAATGAATGTTATATTCAAATGTGTGTAAACCTAAGTATATATTAAATTCTCAACTGCTGAAGCACAAGAAATTTTTTGTATTTTTCTTTATTTAAATTTATCATTATGGTATTAATTGAGACTAAACATGTCTCCCTTAGCAATAAGGTATAACCTATTTTACATATTTGCATTACAAAGCTCTCAAGAACCTTATCGATATAACTCTTTTGTGAAAATAAAAAAAAATACACAAAGAACGAACCCTATGTATCTATATCCATAATACAAAAGAGGTGTCACCAAGATTTTTTTATTTCAAAATTTCATAACAGAAATATCTTGATTTCGTGCAATAAATTTTTATCGTTGCAGGCAAGCAGTATGTCATCAACATACAATAACCAAGAAATATGCTTACTCCACCGAACTAGTGATATACACAATCGTCAATTGAATTCATCTCAAAATCAAATGATATAAGTATTTGATGAAATTTGTGATACTATTACGGGAAATCGGCTTAAGCCCATATATGAATTTCTTTGATTTGTAAACTATTTGATGTAGTTTAAGATCAAAATGTATCATAAATGCCATAATTGTCCTAAAAGAATCTTTCATAGATACTAGAGAAAATTTTCTTTAATGTCAATGCCTTCCTATTGAGTAAAGTCATTTACAACAAGACGAGCCTCATATTTCTCCACATCACCCTTCGAATCCTATTGATTTTAAATATCCAATTACTACCAATGGGTTTCTCACTTTCAGGCAATATGATAAGTTCCCAAATGTCATTGTTACTTATGACCTTTATCTCTTTATGCATGTCATCAATTCATGGTTTGATGAAAGTTGATTAATCAGTTCTCTTTCATCAATCCATGTCATCCTTGTTTTCTTGGAAAAAGACTATAAAATCATTTGAAATTGTCTTTCTCCTTTTTCTAGTGGATTTCCTTAATAGCATTTTGTTATGAGGTTGTTGAGTTTGTTTTTTTTGGAAGAATCTTTTGATTATGTATAGGGGGATTTTATAATATTGTCTTGATCAAAAATTGATTCTTGAACAAGATCTAGAGCAAAAATTTGTCATTGGTCCTGATTATTGTTAATTGCAACATGAAAAATATTTACATATTCTTTTTCTAAGATAAAATCCTTAATCTTATAACCTCATCTCTCCCGCAAACTCTACATCATCACTGAATGGAACATTTCCCGTTTTAAAAATTGATCTAATAGCGGGATTTTTTTTTAAAAAATTTATAACCCCTTAACAATTGTTTTACTTGAAACTTTATTGAAAATTAAAGCTACAATCTTTAATTCTTCAACTTAGAGAGATTCTGATGTAATGTGGAACGATTCCACATTCCTCTAGGAATTTAGCAAAAAAAAAAAAATCTAGACGTTATCAAACCCGTCATATTTGTTATAGCATTCACCGCCATGGTAAGATATGACATGTTTAATTCTTTTACTGAGTTGTTTTTTAATTTCAGTTTTGTATGTCTTGAACATGTCCAGTGTTTGGGATTTCTCATAGATGAGATATATGTAGCCATTGTGACAAATTTGTCAATGAACATACTAAATTACTGTCGATCATCCCAAGAAGCCGAAGTGAATAGCTTAAAGATATCCTTATGAATTAGTTCTAAGTCCAAAATTCTATTGGCACATAATCTCCTTATATTTGTTTGTTTTCCCTTAATGTAAATAACATAAATACTTAAGTCTGAAAAATTAAGGAAATCAAGAATTCCTTCCAATACAAGATTTTTCATTATCTTTTTTTAGAGATATTACATAATTGCTTGTGTCATAACGAAGCAAAATCTCATTGGTTAATTTATGTTTAATAGCATGTGAATTCACATACAATGTTTCTTTATAAGAGGCAACCGTATTAAGCAAATATATGTTATCGTGACCGAATAAAGAACTAGAACCCACAATATTTGAATTAAGAAAAAGAACTAACTATTTCCAATTGAACAAGAGTAAGAGAATTTGTCAAATGTAGAAATAGAAATCAAATTCCGTCTAAACCCTTTTTCATATTCAAATCATAACCAGTCTTTAATAACCTAAAAGTCGTTATAGCCTCAAATTTAATTGATTTTTCATTGCCCTACATAGATGAATCTTTCGGCACCAATTGGCTTTGACAGTTCATGCAACCCCTCATAAACACACTTATGTGAGTAGTTGCACTAGAATTTTATCAACTAAGTGTCTAGGTATTGAAACTAAATTAATCTTAGAACAAATCAAAGTAAAAAGTGTACTTTTCTTTACACGCCAAGCGTGGTAATTAGTATAATATTTCATTATGTATTCCAGATTTTTACAAAAGTAACAGTGAGAATTATCCTTTTCAAGCTTTCACTGATTATATTGAACCGAACCGATGCAGCTTTCTTATTCTCTATAATTTATCCTTAAAGGTACTCGGCAAGTGAGTAATATCAGTTTTATCTTACTTTAATATTTCTTCTTCTTACACACAATATGGAATGAACTCATTAAGAATACACTTTTCCTTTGACATTTGTAACTAACCTTAAATTAGCCGAATTGTGCAAGAATAGAAATCAAAACTAAATGCACAAGCAAGTCATCAGACACTCAAGCTTTAATACTTTTAGTTTTGAAGCAATAAGAGTCATTTCCATGATGTACTCTTTATGTTTTCTTTACCCTTATAATTTAATGAAACTAAGTTTGCCAAAAGGCATGCTAGTTTCTGCCTTATTGTCTTTTGTAAAATGTTTTTCAATTTCATCAAGAAACTTCTTGATAGTAATTATTTTAGCGCCCTTAAATGTTACCGGAATTTCACTTTTCATGATCATAAGACTCATGCGGTTTAAACGATCCCACTTATCCAAATCCATTTTTAATTGTGAAATTCTTATCCGTAAGAGTGGTGGGATTGTTCAATCCTTAAAGCAATGTCTAGATCTATGTTGCCAAGAATGGTACAAACGTTCTCTTTTCAACCCTTAAACTTTAGTTCAAGCGCAGGAATTAAATTGATGTTGGCAGATATTGAAGAAGTAGATGGATTAAAAGTATAGAGAACTTAAACCTAATTCACATGTTCACATAGGAATATGTTAGAATTTCGGTGTGACCTGAATTCCTTATTGAAGTGACTGGTGAATTCTAATTGAAGTGCACGTCGAGAGGAATCCAGTTTGAAATGCTATTAGAGTCTTATTCAAGTTGAAATTCTATTTGAAAGCCTTATTGGGAGTTGAAATTTATATTGAACTTGAAAATGTTGAAATTATGGACCTGGAAGAAAATTCGTCGCATTTTCCCTAGCCTACCACTAGCTAGCCGCTCGAGAAACACTTGTAGATTTTCCCTCGAGACTTGTTCGCTTGCCTGTCGCCCGCCGACGCTTGAGCATCGAACATGTCGCTAGCTTATCGCTCGAGCAATGGGTTTATCCGGCCCAGGCCTTTTTCGCGTTTTAACTTGTTTTTTGCATTTTACTTCAACTATAACTCATCTATTACGGTTTGGACGTCATCCTACATAGTTGCCTATATATATTTGGCCATTCTCTAAAATTTTGTAATGCGAGAACAGTGTGAGAAAAGTGATTACTAGCTTTTAGGATCATTGAAATATTTCTCCATATTCATTATTTATGGTGCAATAAAATCTCCTAATTCCTTTGCCATATTTTCTTGTCTTCTTTTATTCTTTTGCTTACGATCATATACTTCATATTTTGCCATATAACTTCAACATCTTAATCCGGTGGTTGGTTTCATATCAAGTGGTATCGAGCAATACGTGATTCTTGAATTCTCAACAATTGGTATCAGAGATTCTGGGCATAATTAACACAATAAGTGGTATCAGAGCCTAGGTTCAGCAGTTCCGCAAGAGCGTAGGGTTTGATTTGTACGAAGTTTTCGTTCGTAATGACTTCTATGAAATATGACATTCTGTTTTTGGATCGGAGCACTAGATTTTCACTATTACAGGTTAAGATGTTTGTAGTACTCGCACAGCAGAATTTGGATGATGTGTTGTTGGGAATTGACAAGATGCCCTGAACTTTGACTGCGGAAGAGAAATTACGGAAAGATAAGAAGGCAGTTTCTCACATTCATCTTCATCTATCGAATACCATTATTCAGGACATTTTGAAGGAAGTTCAATAGCTACTTTATGGTTAAAGTTGGAACAATTGTGCATGACTAAAAGTCTGACAAGCAAGTTGCATCTTAAGCAACTTTTATACTCTCATCGAATGGTAGAAGGATGATCATTGGAAGATCATCTGGCTGTATTTAAAGAGATAGTTACTGATTTGAAAATTTTGGAAGTAAAGTATGATGAAGAAGATTTGACAGTGATTATATTGTGTTCGTTGCCCGCTTCATTTTCTTCATTTAGAGACAAAATCTTGTATAGTCGTGATACTCTCACCATAGAGGAGGTGTATGATGCCTTGTCAAAAGAGAAGATGAAGCATCTGATGTCTGAGGCTAGAGATGGAAAAGACCTTGTTACTCATGGTGGTTCTGGAAGGGGCAGATCGAAATCTAAGTTCAGTAATCAGATTTGTAACTTACGCAAGAAGAAGGGGTATATAAAGAAGGATTGCTACAAATTGTAGAATAAAGAAAGGTTGGCTGCAAGTCGATATGGGAAGCAATCAGGGACTTCAGGTGAAGCAGGTGAGGATGTAGATCTCTTGGCTATTTCTGACATCGAGTCCAAACCAGAGGAGGTGTGGATTCTGGATTCAGCATGTGTTTCATATGTGTCCTAATAAGGACTTGTTTACTACATATGAAACCATTTTCAAAGGTGTCCTGGTTATGAAAAACAACACACTTTGTCGGGTTGTTGGAATTGGAATGGCCAGATTGAAGCTATTGGATGGGACAATTAAAACACTTGGCTATGTTCGACATATTCTGGATTTGAAGAAGAATCTCATCTCGTTATCTATCATTGATTCAAAGGATTATAAGTTCTTTGGTGAATGTGGAGTTTTGAATATTTGTAAGGGTACTATGGTTGTATTGAAGAGACAGAAAATGTAATGTCAGTACAAGTTAAGTACCGTGGTGGACATTCAATTGGTACAAAACCTTTAGGAGCTCGTAAAGGGCCGAATTTGAAAAATATAGTTTAGTGAAGTTCAAGAGATATGAATAATACCGCTTTACCACCATCACCTGCGGTGCCATTATATTCTATTACTAGAGATGGACCCAGTGGAAAAAGGTATATGGATGCTAATTTTGTTGGGCATGCTTTCAGCATAGTAGAAGGTGTACAATCTAGCAATGGGCATTATTTAAAAGCATTTGGTTTGATTCTGCTTTGGGGTATGTTACAGCCCAGTTGGTGAATTTTAAAATCATTATAATTTTTTAGGAATCTGAGGTAATTCTATAGAGTAGTTCTTGGATTCATTGGAAGATGTGGAGTATTTTGTGTTTGGTTGGAAAAATCAGTTTTGGTTATTATTGAATAGCCAGTTCATTCCTTGCAATCGAATTTTCTTCTCCAGTTGGAGAAAATTTTGGAGCTTTGTTAGTTGTAGAGGAATTTGTGTCAAGGTGGAAATTGTTAGAATTTGGATGCAATCTGAATTCTTTGTTGAAATAATTGAAGAATTCTAATTGAAGTGTACGTCAAGAGGAATTCAGTTTGGAATGTTATTGGAGTCTTATTTAAGTTGAAATTCTATTTGGAAGCCTTATTTGGAGTTTTAATTTGTATTGAACTTGAAAATGTTAAAATTATAGACCGGAAAGAAAACTCGTCGCATTTTCGCTAGCCTGATAGCTGGCCGCTCGAGCAACACCTACAGGGTTTTTGCCGAGACAAGTGCTTGCTTGTCGACGCCTAACACTCGAGTGATGGACCTGTAGCTAGCTTATCGCTCGAGTGACGGGGTTATCTGGCCCAATCCCTTTTTGCGTTTTAACACATTTTTTATATTCTACTTCAACTACAACTCATCTATTAGGGTTTGGACGTCGCTCTACATAGTTGCCTATATATACTTGGCTCTTCTCTACAATTTTATGATGTGAGAATAGTGTAGAAAAGTGATTACTAGATTTTAGGATCATTGTAATATTTCTCCATCTTCATTATTTTTGGTGCAATAAAATCTTATAATTTCTTTTTCATATTTTCTTCTCTTCTTTTATTATTTATTTGCAATCATATATTTCATATTTTGCCATATAACTTTAATATTTCAATTCGATGGTTGGTTTCATATCAAGTGGTATTGTGTAATACGTGATTCTTAAATTTTCAACAATTGGTATCAGAGATTCTGAGCATAATTAACACAAAAGAATCCATGTTGGGCAATCACTAATTCAAATAATGGTGAACCCCATCACAAGAGACTGAACACAATATTGATATTTAGTATTTGGGCAGAAATACCAACTTGTAAGTGAAACTCTTGGTGTAGTAATCAAATATTGACAATAAATCCGATCAAACATTAAGTCTATCTTTAGATCGACTCAATGTTTAAATAATGAAAAACTTTACAATTGTCACATATTTATCACCACAAGTGTGTAAATAATTCGGCCAAATATAACATTCTTTTGGGCAGATCAATATCCACATGAATTATGTACACACAGCCTTCCTATTATTTCAAATAAATTAATTTATGTAAAAGATGTTACTTTGGTAATATATTGTTTCAATTAATATATTTTAGAAAATTAGTAATTCGAAATAAATTTTACTTCTAGGAGCGTTACCTTTACTGTCAGCAGCATCGTGCAGCCATAATATTGAATCTTCTTTCCATAAAATACCAATTACATATGCTAACAAAAAGCCACCATAAATATGAATGGAAAGGATAGTGTAGTGCCACATATACCAAATATCAAGTAATGATGTGACAAGCATCCTACTCAAAAATGAATTTTTTTTACTTTTTTTTACGCTCATGCTTAATCATTAACACAAACAAAGTTGCAGTCATAAGTATTTTTTGTGTACAAAACTTAATTTAAAATAACAATAATCAATTATAATCATACACAAATTCAACAATTAAGTCCCAAAATCTTGAAATTTAATGTCAAAATTCACGTCCCAAAATTGAAAAATTGGAAGTATGAATTTCAATCCTAAAAATTATTTATTGAATCTCAGTGGTTTAACATGGAGCTTACTTTGATATCACTTATTAAAATTTTATGGAACTTTAAACGTTATAAAATTGGAAAACCTAATTACTTTATTACTAAAATTCTCTTTGTCAAATCACCAAGAAAATTAATAGTACGGAATATACCTTAATTCTTTTGGGAATAATTTTTTTATTACTAGATATTGATTTTGGATTTTGAATCTTGATTATTGACTCTTTTGGTTATTGAGTTCTTGATCTTGATTTTTACTTCTTGTTCCAAGATTTTGATTGTTTTGTTCTTCAATTTAATTACTCCAATCTTTTTTTTTTATTTATTCTGAATTGTAATTTAGATTCTTGATTGTGTGTTTCTTGATCTTCCTTTTCAATATGTTTTCTCTATTAATTCTTATGTTGAAGGAATGACACAAAAAAATGAGAAGTTGTATATGAATTGGAAACCATAACCCTATTTATAGTTTTTATATGTATTTGACACATCATCAAATACAATCATAATGGATTTGGTCTCTACACATATAATTCGGCCCACACTTTATTTAGATACCCTAAACTTAACAATTTAATTCTTTATTGATCACTTTAATTGGACTCAACTTTAAAATAGTTTTATACACAATTAATTACATTTGTAGGCCCACATGATAAATTAATAAACCAGGTTAGATTTTACCACCTCTATCTATCCAACTAGAACCTTGATCTCAAGCTTCTGAGTTATAACAGTCCCGGCCGCCGTATTTTAAAATATTGATACGATTTCAGGGAGTAGTTATGTATTTGTTTACTGTGCACGACTTTGATAGACAGTGAAATTTTGTTGACTCTCAGGTACATTCCTTGAATAGTATCCCCAATTATAGGTAACAACATTGTACTACTACTATTGGGATTTAAATGAATTTGTGTGGTTGCATTTATCTTTGCATTGAAAGAACTTGTACCGGGGTTAGACCACTTAATGCATCGTCACATTCTCGTCATCGCTTTGAAGAAAAATAAATATCGAGAAAGAAATCCCACATGCCAATGGGATACTTGGATTTAACATTCACGTGGCAAGATTATGAATGATGCTCGACGAAATTTCTGGCGCAAAAAGGCACCGACAACAAACATCAGGAATGAAAAATCGATCGATTATTAGAGATGTCAAATGGGACAAGTTTTTTAAATTTACTGCTATGTTTTTCTTTTTATTATTTTTCCGAGAGAGAAGAAAATAAAATTTTTCTTGTTGATCGATGAATGTGTTTAACTATTTTTAAATAGAATTATTTAAAAATAGACGTGAGTAGGGAATAGTTGGCTAGCCTCCGTTGAAGAAAAAACACTCCCTAGGGTTTACTTTGATCCATCTTTATTATTGAATGTATAGTATTTACAGTACTAAAAGAATATCGTTTTTCATTAAAAAAATTCATGTTCAATGAGTTATTGTTTGGCTCCTAATTTTGGGGGAAAACATGTTTTCGAATATTGATTTTTCAGAGAATGTGTGTTTGAAAATAATGAATTTTTTTTGAATTTACGTATAAAATTATTTTATGAAAGAACGTGTGATTGAAAATAAGTTTTAAAAAAATTAGATTAAAAAAAATTGAGGCCAAACATGGATCATTTTTCATTTTTCTTCATGATTAAACTTTATATGGTTTAATAAGTGAGTTGGCCCCACCACGAATTTCATTTTTGATACTTGGGTGAGAGACTTTAAAGTCAAAATCTTGAAAGCTTTGAAATGTATCGTCTTCGGCTTCTCTGTATAAAACTGAAAAAGGCCTAATTATGCAAACAAGTTTGGGGGCCCAAATATCAGATGGCTGAATAGTCTCATTCGGGTTTCTTGTCTCCTTTAGCATGTTCCACTCACGTGATCCTTATTCAAAGTTGCTTTCACCCGGCACGTACGCTGTTCCTTCTTCCCTAGGCACATGCATATATATTCGTGCACGAAAGATGTCATACGAGGTGAAAATGGGGTGAGTCGAATGGTGAATCAGTCGTGCGAGTCATCTGAGCAAGCCGGCTCGGCACATAAAAGAAAATTAAATAAATATTGGTGAGACAGCTCACGAGCCGGATTAGCTTGCTCGACTCGACTTGGATCACCCCATTTCTTTCTAAATGTCACATTAGTGGCTATTTCAAGTTGATATAATAAGATGTTATGGTTTAATTGAGATAATTAAATAAGGATAACTGATATCAACTCTATGAAAAAGATGTAAAAGAAGAATCAACAAATTTTGTCGTTTGACGACCTATCTTATCCCTTCTAAATCTATATTGTCTAATGTACAAACATGCCTTTATGATATCTTAGAATGCTTTTATTTAAATGAATAGGATGTCACACCTAAAATATATTATTAATTATACCCATTTTTGGTTTAGTTAAAAAATCATATTTTTTTTTTAGTAATTTTTGATAAAAATTGATGGAATGTGTGGTTGAAAATTACGAGTTTCATGAAATGTGTAATTAAAATTAATTATTGACTTTGAGTTAAATTTTAATAAGTTTTTTAGCTAAACCAAACACAAGTTATATGTTAAAACAAAATGAATAGAGAAAAAAGAAGCATTAACTCCTTTTTTTTTTTTTTTTTCATAAAATCACTTCAACTATTTGACGTGTGAGATCCTACCGTTTCTCTTGGTTTAAGAGTTTAGCGCAGTTTTTCAATATTGGAGAGGGACCAAGTATGTTGGTCTACACCAACTACACTTCATACTATGTCCAATGGAAATTGGGCTAATAACAAGAGGGATGGTACATCAAGCGTCCGTTTGGCTCTCATTATTTCAAATATAATGAGAAGAATAATAATTTTTTGAGAATGGATGGTTAAAAACGAAGGAAAATTTTAGAGTTTATGTGTAATATTAATTTATTGAAAAATATGTGATTGATAAGAAGAGAGAAAAAAATGAATTATAATTTAATGAGAAATAACGGGGGCTGAGTAACACGTATCTTTTTTTTCTTGATGGTTAACGAATTACTTGGTGCTCAAAGAAACAAAAACTTATAGCACCGTCGTCCACAAGAATAGGTGTGTAGTCGTATTGCAAGTTAAATTAGTCACAACAATTGAGTGACAACCTGTGTGTGACTAAATTGGTAACAATGGTAACAAGAGGTAAAAATTGTAACCATAACTAATGATCTAGAACACGTCATCAAAGTCACAACACTTCCAATGATTTAGCAAACAGTTTATCAATGATCACAATCCTCTTTATTTTTCTTAAGAACGTTGTATATTTTGTGGTCACAAAAATTGCAGCGATCGTAAAAAGATATTTTATGAAGCTGAATTTTAATTTAATATTTTAATCTTTGAAAGTGTGTTTCGCCTGGCATAGAACATTTGTTTCTCTTCTATTTTTTGGCCGGGGCAGGAAGAATTATTGTTAAATCCCATAATATAAGGGAAGATGGAAAATGGGTGAAAATGTAGGGAAATTTACCTAGTTGGAGAGAAAAAAATGCAAATGTAATCACATTCCATGTTTTCTGCATGTTAGTAACCACGTTATTCGAGAGTTGAGATTTGCTGTCTAATTTGCGGTCCACTCAATTGCAAATTGATATATCATGAAAAATTAAAGTTGTCATATTTTCCAACCTTAACAGCAATTTTAATTTTTTTTTCGTGATGTGTCAATTTGTAATTCGTTGGACAACAACTTGGATAGCATTAATGGACAGTAGATATCAACTCGTTTTCCGGTTACTAACCCAGTTAGTTACAAAATTAATTTTAAAAAAAATGCCTCTTTTTTTTTTTTTTTCAATTTTAATGAGGCCCTGATTTTTCAAAAGGAAAAAAAAATACATAATTATCACAGCTTCAAGATGCACTTTCAAATTTAAGAAAGTTGTAAAATTCTTACAAAAATCAATGTCATCACTCAATGACAATTTGTGACCTATTAATCAGCTAAACATGTTAAGGTTACAATAACACAATATTTATAATTTCGATTACGTACTAGTCACAAATCAAACAAGGTCGTAGTCACAAATACAGAAATAGTTGATCACAATTACAAATTTAATCGTATATCACATATTTTTATATGTCACAAATTATCAAATTAAACTAGTTACAATCACACTTCACCCTCCCCACCCCCACTACACCAACGTCAACACCATCCAGATCTCTAGCGCCACCTCAAATCTACAAACCATCACCACCAAAACTACAGCAACACGTCCACCTCTATCGTACTACCACCTGGACCTCATCCACAATGACAACCACTAGCATCACATCTACCTCCATCACACCACCACCATCTCCACCATTTGCACTTTATCTACAACTAACGATGATCGTCAAATCTATAGCCATCCAATGATCGCCATCTCGAATTCCCAACTCACAACCATTGCCTGAATCGAATCGGAGGTGGAAGGATTGGAGACATCGACACTACAATAATACTTCTCATCTTCACCGGTGACCTGAAAATGCGAGCGGTGAGGGCTTTGAGATGAGATGTAAATAGTTTTAATCTTAAAATAGAAAAATTAACAAACAGGTTGAAATAGGTAGCTAGAGATAATCAGATCTTTTAAGTTTCAGGAATCGAAACGCACACAAATGTCATATATTTTAAAAATTATGAATACTGAATAAAAAAAATGAAAAACTAGTTGTAGAAAATACAAAAACTCGATAGAGAAATACGCAATTGAGGAGAGTGGCCATTGATTCATAAATTTGCAGAGAACTTTTGTTCGTCGGTAATTCTGTGGCTGGTTTGTGGCGACGGTGTCGGAGTTGGTGGGGGTAGTCTGACGAATTGTGTTGTAAAATAGAGGGAGAGAAAAGAGAGAGAGGTGCACCTGATTTTTTAAAGTAAATTTTTTGTACCTGATTTTTAAAGAAAAATTTAAATAAGTGTAGGTGTAATTTTCTTTTTTCAGAAAGTCACAGTAAAGGTAGTTACGCTCCAAGTAGTTCTACACCACCGCTCCACCATTACCATCAGAACTGCGCCACTACCAATCACCACCATGACCGGTGAAGGAGATGATGGCGACGGTTATGACATGGTGGTGGTGGAGCATTGTGTTGAGGATGACGAAGGGTTGGTGGTTGTATTTCTAGGGTTTGAGATTTATCTTCCTTCACTTTTTTTATTTTGTGGCTACTTTAATACACTACATTGAGAAAAAGAAACAATGTGCAGTAAACATTAAAATGAGTGTATGGCCCCCAGGACAAAACTCAGTGGTGCAAAAGATATGAGTGAGGTAGTCTCTGCTGAGCTGGCAGTCGCAGTGTGAGGGTTCGATTCTTACCTCTTACAAGATATGCAATTTGACTCTTTGTGGGCACCAGTATTGCAGCTCTTGTACCCTGGCCTGCTGAGACACATCCCGTGATTTATCTCCTCCACAATGCTCTAGGGACGGGACGATGAGGGCTCCTCAAGGTCGGGGTTCAACCTTTTAAAAGGAGTGAATGGTATAATTTCTCCTCATAACTACTAAAATTTATACATACTCCAACGCTTGAGTTGAAAAATATGACTTTTTGCTAGCCCAAAATAATTCTCAAACCCTAATCTAGACAATAAAAATCTGTGATTCTTAGGGCAAATTTGACTTGGTTTTTGAAAAATCAAAAATTGAAATTCAAAAGTTGTTCTTTGACTTCTTTGACTAATTTTATGAAAGTGTTTTTAGAAAAAATGATCAAATGTAACTTTCTCTAAAAATACTTTTGAAGTGGGAAGTGTTTTTAAAAATTAATTTTTAAATAAAAAAATAAGGTAGTTTCTTTCAAAAATTCTTTTAGGAATTTTATACTCAGACTGTGTGTATTACTTTACCGGCTCGACTTTTGAGTAGCTACTTTAAATCATGATCTGGAATAAAGTAGTTGTACATATGAAAGTAGTTTCTACAATTTGTATATTATAACATCATATGAAAGTAGTTGTACATATGAAAGTTTTCTACAATTTGTATATTATAACATCATAGTTGATCATGCCTATCAAAATAAATTTTATTTTTTCTATGTGCATATCAGTTTAATTCCCAACCTGTCCAACCTTTCAAGCTTGGAGTTCTCAATCTAATCCCAATCATAAAGGGCAATATTAGGAAGGGGGCAGTAGATACTAATTATATTACCACTATGAATTTTATCAAAAGCACTGCAATTTTTAATATTTTTATCATATACTTAAATAGCCTTATGTAAAATTACATAATTAGTATTTTAATATACATTTTAATAAAAAAATTTATTGTTACACCACAAATATAAATCTTTTTTTTTTATTTTTTTTTTCTTTTTCCTCAACATCCGACTGCACATAGATTTTCCGTCGACAGTGACTTGCTTTTTTCCAAGGCAACAAAATAATTTTCTTTTTTCTCATGGCAAATATTGAAAATTTTAACAATTCAAAGAGAAAATAACACTAATTTCATCTTCTGTGTTCTAATCTCTCACCAGCTACAACGGAATTTCTCGTGTCCAAATCGCTGACCATAGGAACAAATTTCATGCTTTTTTTTTCCTTTTTAACTATTTTCCATTTAACTTTGCAGAATACTCTATTTTGCACTCCATTAATTTCTCTCTTAAATTTGAAGGATGAGAAGAAAAAAAGTCATGGCAGGTGGGTTATATTATGGTGAACGTAACAACTCGCCACTTTGGAAAGCCAGAATA